>JALIZF010001171.1:0-171010 GCA_029948255.1 Telmatactis stephensoni
CTTGTTAAAATTGACATATTTCGGTATAGCCTATATTTTATAATCTGCAACATTTATCTAGAAGTTAATGAACTATTTTTATACATGGTGAGGCATACAGTTTGTGCCGTATGAAGCAGCGTTTTATATTTTATAAAAGAGCAAAAAATTCATCGCTGAAATTTGCATGCAAACAACGTGCTTGGAAACACGTTCACAAAAATGCTTTGGATCACATGTAGGGACCACGAGTTTGGACTAAAAAAGCTCAGTTTTGCAAGAAAGAAACGTGGAAAAAGCGAATTACTAAATAAATTTGCTGGGGGTGCAGTCTAAGACGTCAAATTTTGAACGTGAATTGCAAGAATTATGAGCGACATTCCAGTAAACATGGCTAATTATTAAACGATCGATGGAGTCTAAAATACCCTTATCGGGTGTAATCTACACAGTAACTTGTTGTTAATGGCTTCCACTGCTTAACGTACCTTACCTATAAATTTAGCGCCCACAATATTACTCGAAATTGCGGAGTTCTGGTCCTTCTCATAACTTTCTGCTGACTTTGACGCGCGATATTTTCCCATCTGGAGTGCCTTCAGTTTGGGTAATTATCCACAGCGCACTAGCGGTAGGTACACTGCTCATGTTTTAGTTGTCTTAGTATTTCGGTAGTTTGACATTTTGAAGAACGAGATAGCCAGCCAAATATTCCGTGTCAACATAAAACTTCTTGCATTCGATATGCAAATGAATTTCAAGCCCAAAACACAGACATGCTCAGACAAATTGTATACATGCTCCTGAGGGGCTTATTTATACAAAATTATACTAGCACTGCTCATTTGATAAAATTGGCTAAAATTCTGCTCGTTTATCCAAATTATACCAAAAATTATGCCAGCACAATCGAGAAAAGCCTATCCTTAGCCATGCTGTGAAGCCGGCAAAAGAAAATCCTTCGAGTCTATTTTACGTTATACCTATCTATCAGCGGCTTCCCCCTGGGTGCGGCCTGGGGACGCCCACGGGAACTGAGGGGCATTTTTCGAGATTGCTGGGCACTTTTTGGCCGAGGGGATGCGGGATTTTTTACTTTAAATAATTAAAGGTTTTCCCCACGGGCCAACCCTGGGGATTTGTTTGGTTAGCGGTATTTCCTACAAACACGTTTCCCACGTTTCGGAAGTGGAGACGCTTCTGTTTTCCTTCTCTAGCTAGCGAAAATGGCAGAACGAAAGGTGAGTAAATCAATTTTGTGGTTGCTTTTGCCACAGAATTTCACGATGTTTACAGTTTATTCATCATTTTGCCAACGTGTTTTTATCAAAATAGTCTTTCTCTATTTGTTAAACGTTTTAGAAAGCAAGAATTTTCCATTTTTCACGACGGTTTTTTTTCGTTGAAGCTCTTCATCAGGGAGGTTCAGGAGGTTCAGACCCTTTTCGTGAATTTGTTTTATTTGTTAGTTTTGAATATATCTCAATATCTTTCAGATACATTCAAAATACAAATGCTAGTTTGTTGTTCTATTGTTTGATATTCCAAAAAAAGCTAATTAGAATACAGGATCGGTATTGTTATTGACATTCCCCACTGCGGATTTCATATATATTTCGCTTTTTCTAATTGCCGTGGATGTGCATTCTTCCTTCGATCCCCAGGGGTTGGGAATTTATTATATATGCTTGCTCTACCCCCATGCCTTCACAAAAAGCCCTCTATGAGGACATCTGGTTACTGATAGAAAAAGTAGAGGAGAAATATTTGTATAGGTAAAATAATGGTTTGCAGTGACATTTGGCATAAATACCAGGAGAATTTTGAAATATCACGAGTAGTATTTGTGCCAAATATCACGTCACACAGCTATTATTTGTCACAGTCATAATGTAAGCTAAGAAATGTTTGCAATTTCAATCAAAAACAGTCGTGAAGTTGAGTCCCTGACACTGGACTACTTCGAAAAATAACAATATTCAAGAATTGTAGTAAAAAGAAGCCACCCAAAGTCAAAAATTACACTCAGAAGTAAAATCAGTAATTTTGTTTTCGTTTTTGGTCTGAATGACTTCACCTCTCGCGAACTAATTATGTCATTTGTGAAGACTAAAACCGATATTGTTTGAAAAAAGATGATGCAAAAAACTTTTTAAATAAGATAAACAATAAATGCATAAGTGTGGAATACTTTTTATTCCTTTCATTTACTTTCAGCCATGTCAATCTTTCAGGTTGGAGCTATTTTGACAAGCTTTCACTTCACGTGTCACTATGCTTGATCATGTTCGTCTTTTGCAGAAAAACAAAACGAAAAAACTTCATAAGCATAAAAACACCGTTTTCTTTTCATTTTTGAGCTTTTTGACTTGTTTCTATGATTAAATCACTTTTTTAGCAGAAGAAAGCTTTAGCCTTTTTGCAAAGCAGTTGCCATGGTAACTGTAATTTTCACATGAAGTTGTAGACAACTTAAATGGCTTGTCGTTCGCTTTGAACAGAATTGTAAAACAAGTTATTATGATTTATCTTTTTCATGTTCGCTATACGATTCAAGGAAAATTCGTTGGCTCGACTCGTAAATTCCACATTGAATCCACTCGAAAAGGAGATATTGCACTCGTCCCTTCGTGACTCGTGCGATAATCGCCATTTCTCGTTAATTGAACGTGGAATTAATTCACTAGTCGCGCGAGCCAACGAATTTAAAATCCTGTCAGCCGAAAAAGAACGAATGTAAATCCTCTCAGCTGAAAAAGAACGAATTTAAAATCCTCTCAGCTGAAAACGAACGAATTAAAAATCCTCTCAGCTGACTGAAAAAGAACGAATTTAGAGTCCTATATATCAGCTGAAAAAGAATAACATGAGCAGTCTGTACTGTTGATATCCAAGAGAGTTCAAAGTTGAATTTACACACCTCGTGGCCTCTTCGTCCAAGTTCATCGGCCAGTTTTGCTAGAGCCAAGTAATGACTTGTACCAAAGTCAGGCATCATGATAATCTTTGCAGCAAAACAGCTACCCACATTTACAAGGAACACAAAAGTAACTAGATTCTTCATCTTCAAAAAGAAGTCGTGTCTTTGCAGACGGCGTTAGGGTCGTCACGCGATGCTTGTATCCCCACAGGCCCCCCATGCAAACGATTAGAGCAGCGTCTATTTGTACGTACCCTAAAGCAGTGTAAAACAATAGAAGCAACGGAAGGTCCTGGTTTGAATCCTCGTGGAATAAAAAAAAATATTCGCCTTGTTATGTAGTAAATACTATCTTTTCATGTGTTTGTATCCATTTTTTCTGGGTTTGAACCATTTTAAGCTGTTTTATAAGAAAACATATTTACATACATACACACAAATATTATATTTAGCATCACGTTTTTAAAAACTATTTACATATATATTGCAATAGAGATATTAAACAAGCTTTTAGATGTAAGTCATCTACAATAACCTATACAGGTTAGCCAAGGTAGATGGCTCAACTTGTTGTATATTTGATGATATAGTATATCATCAAATATACAACACAATCATAGTAAAAATTCACAAAATCTAAATACCAAATAATATATTGCGGTATACAGTCATTCTCAAAAAGGTTGTCCAGATGAAAAGTCGTTTAGTCGTTAATAAATTCATTTTCATATATCAGATTTTCAATGTTCTCGCAGGAATTTCAATTCAAAATACCAAAGTACATTGCATATTATATATTGTGTATAATGGATTGTAGTTTTTTGCAGCTAAAGTTAAAATTCTTGCCAGAAAATGGACAATGTGATATATGCAAAAATGTTTATTAACGACTAAACATCTTTTCATCTGCACAACCTTTTTTGAGAATGACTGTATATAGAATATAGATAGAAGAAGAATAGATATACAGAGTGTGAAAAAAGGTGTTTAAAAGACACTTCAAGAAAGGATCAGAGTGGTCCAGAGTATATGTTTTGTACAATGTTATTAAATATGGTTGAAAACTAGACTTAGCTTATAATTAATAAATAAATATGGATCATGTGGAGTAACATTTAAGATAATGATCTTTGAGTTTAATTTGAAATTTTCTTTTTTCTTAGTTTTTTTAAAAGATTCTTCGATGTCATTTCATATATTAGCACATATTTTAGCAAATTTTACTTCATAACAAAAACTTCATTAAAAAATTATTCCATGAGGATTCAAACTCGGACCTTCTGTTGCTTCTCGATTGCTTTACATTGCCTTAGGGTACGTACAAATAGACGCTGCTCTAATCGTTTGCCTGGGGTGCCTGTGGTCTCCCAAGATCGACCCACGTAGAAATTAAGGTGGCCCTTACCTATTGATTTGTTTTTTGGGCATGAATTGCAATCGCGTCTTTTTACATCAAAACCTTGCCCTATTTTTTTTTTTTTTTTAATGCAGCCATTTGTCTACAAGCCTTGAAATATATTTGTACCGCGGTAATGATTTTTCTGCGAATTAGATCAAATAATTAGTAAATAAACCCCTTTTGGCGGCTGGTATATCGAAGGATAATGTCCGAGGATTAGAGATGGTCCAAAAAATGAACATTTGGCCGAGAAGCGAAGCTTCGAGGGCAAATGAGATATTTTGAGGACCTTCTCAAATCCGAGAACATTATTCTTCGATATGCCAGTGAGCCAGAAGGGGTTTATTTATTTTATATCCCTCCGAAAAATTTTCTTGCTTCATCTTTGAAAGAAAATCAAACTTTGGGCAAAACCCATTCAAGTGCTTTTTAAACGATTATGATTGGCTCTTACACATTTTATCTGTCTCTGATTGGTTGTTTGGCTGGTAAGCTCTGCCGTTGTCATGACTACAGTGAAGCTACTCGCAGAAAGTAGAGCTAGAGGTGAACACAACATTTTTGGAGAGCAAAATGCATCAATAATTCATCAAAATTCCCTCTGATAATAAGCTGGAAAATCATATGATTACACTAAGAGAGCTTTAGACGCAATTCGATAGTCATTGAAAGTGAAATTTGCAGTTTTGAAAAGCCAAAAAAGGCGTATTTCGAGGTGGAGGATGATTTGCAAACTGACGGCTGACTTCAAAGACCACGCGTACGAGGAGCTGTTTTCACAATTTTGGTGGCTAGGTTATCTACCGTAAAGGACCGTAAAGGATAGCCAAATGTGATATCTGAATTTTCTGTCCATATCGAATGCTGAAGTTTGCCGCTTTGGCGGAAATCCATCGCTGTTGAAGCTTAAGTTTACAAGTCGTTTTGCAGTGCCGTCTCGGCATTCGCCGTTCTATATGTTGACTGCAAGCTGACTAGATGAGAATTTTGAGTGAGAAATGTAGGTACAATCTTTTATTTTGCATAAATTGCTAAACTTTTATTTAACCAGCAACTCCCAAAAACTTTGGCGACACGCCGAAAACATACCTGTCTGCATGCTAACGGAAGAAAAGTATCTATCTATCTATCTATCTATCTATCTATCTATCTATCTATCTATCTATCTATCTATCTATCTATCTATCTATCTATCTATCTATCTATCTATCTATCTATCTATCTAAAAATGAAAAACCAATATTTTGAAAATTGGAAAAATAATGTACAAGCATCTAGGAAACTCAAATTTTTCAAATCTTTAAAAACCAATTATGAAAAGTATTTAGATCTAATTAACAACTTTGACCAAAGAAGATTTTTAACAAAATTTAGAATAAGCAATCACCAACTTGCAATTGAAACTGGTCGTTATACTAAGATACCGGAAGAGGATCGTATATGCATGTTATGTAAAGACAACAAGGTCGAATCCGAAATCCATATGACATACCAATGTTCTTTTTATTGCAAATTACGTAAATAATTTTATCAAAAAATTGATTTTCCTGATAACAACCAGATAGATCACCTTGAGTTTACTCGAGATTTGTTTCAGCCTAAAAACGAAAAAAGAATTCAATATTTCTCTAAATTTATATACAAATGCTTTAAACTTCGCGAAAACGAACTCAATAAAACTAAACAGTAAACTTTTATCACGGGAATAGTATTTGAAAATATTATAGCCATAATTTTGTTGACCACAAATTGATTAATTGCATGCAAACATTTTATGATTACTATATATACATATATATTGGCTTTAGATAAAGCATTACGTCGTTCCTGTTCAGCAAGTGACTTTCAACAATATCAAAGTGTTATTGTTGTATAGTCATTATTATATCTATTATATTATTATACTTACTCAAAACCATGTAATCTTTAGCTTTAGCAATACCTGTAAATGTTGAGGTCATGCAAATAAAGCATATCTATCTATCTATCTATCTATCTATCTATCTATCAAAAGATCTATCTATCTATCGAAGATCAATGGATTCAACATTTTCAGACTCTACATGGTCAAGTTCAATGCGATCATCAACAAACAATAATTGACAGATTGAATTCACTCGAACAAACAAATGTAATGCCCAATATTGATTTAAACACAAGAATTACTGAAACAGAAATTCTAACATGCGCAAAACTACTTAAAAATAAAAAGGCACCATTTTCTGATAAAATTAGAAATGAGATGATTCGCCACAGTATTGATTCTATGTTGCCTGTGTACACCAAATTATTTAACCTAATACTTGAATCGGGGAATTTTCCAGACACCTGGTGTGTAGGCTCAATAACCCCTATTCACAAAAATGGAGATCGCGATGATCCCAACAATTATAGAGGCATATGTGTCTCTAGTTGTCTAGGCAAATTTTTTACTTTGATTATGAATAAAAGACTATTGAATTACGCGACAAAACATGATATCCTACATAAATCTCAAATTGGATTCCTTCCTAATCATAGAACAACCGATCACATTTTTACCTTGAGAACAATTATAGACAAATATGTTAAAAACATTAGTGGAGGGAAAATGTACGCTTGTTTTATTGATTTCAAAAAAGCATTTGATTCAATTTGGCATGAAGGATTACTAATTAGGTTACTTGAAAATAATATTAATGGAAAATTTTATGATTTGGTTAAAAACATGTATTCCAAAACAACATGTTTTATAAAAATAGGCAAACAACGAACAAAAACTTTTGAGTACAAACGCGGAGTACGTCAAGGCTGTATATTAAGTCCATTATTATTTAATCTCTACTTAAATGATCTTCCAAGATTACTTGATCAAACACCGTGTACGGATCCAATATATCTAACTAAGGAATTAAAACTATCTTCTTTATTTTATGCTGATGATTTAGTCTTACTGTCTCATTCACGCCAAGGTCTACAAAATAGCCTCAATACGCTATCACAATTTTGCCAAAAATGGTCAATGACAATTAATGAAAAAAAATCAAAGATAATGATTTTTACCAATAAAAAATTAAGTAAACCACCGACTTTCAACATAAACTCAAAACCACTTGACTACGTAAATGAATATACTTATTTAGGGGTAAAAATCAGCTCAACTGGAAATTTTTCTCAGCATTTGCAACAAATACGAGATAAAGCCCTTCATGCTTTTTTTAGTATTTCAAGAAAAATTGATTTTAAGAAACTTAAACCATCACTTGCAAATAAGGTCTTCGACTCATTTATCTCACCAATTTTAACATATGCCAGTGAAATCTGGAACATATATTCAAATACATTTCTTGAAACTTGGGATAAAAACAACGTCGAAAAAGTACATTTACGTTTCTGTAGGTACTATCTGGGAGTTAACAATAAGTCTCCTAATATAGCCTGCAGAGCAGAAATGGGACGATTTCCATTGAAAATTTTTATCGATAAGCTAACAGTTAAATACTTTAATCATCTAATATGTTTACCAGATGATTCTCTTGCAAAACAATCCTTATTGTTATCTGATACTCTATCGAAAAGAAATAAATCTTGTTATATCTCGAATCTTCAAAAAATGATAAATTATTATAATCCCGATCAAACCGTATCAATTAATTGCACCTTAGAAAATTCGATTATCAGTGAACTCGAATCAAAAATGAAATCCAAGTATTTCGAATTATGGAAAAACCTTTTACATATCTCTCCAAAACTCTCTTTTTATGAAACATTTAAAGAATATTATGAAGAAGAAAAGTATCTTAACGTTTTAAATAATTTTGAAGAAAGACAACATTTTACAAAATTTCGAATAAGTAATCACAAATTAGCGATAGAAACAGGAAGATATTCAAAACCTAAAACACCACGAGAGCAAAGATATTGTTTATTATGCAACAATAATGAAGTAGAAACAGAACAACATATGATTTTTGAATGCTCAACATACTCCAAACTCCGTTATGATTTACAATCTAAAATTAAAGAAAAAATTGACTTTTCTATTAACCAGCTTAACTTTTTAATGAAATCAACAGATGACGAAGTTATATTTTATTTGTCTAAATTTATATCGAAATGTTTCCTCTTACGGAAAGAGAAACTTTCTGACGCATAAGCCATTAATATTCCAAAGTATTTACAAAGATTTTTAATATTCTTTATATTTCATATAAATATCAATAATTTATGATTTACACACAATTCATTGGAAAAGATGATTAGACTTATTACATTACTACAATAAATTCTATTTAGATCATCGACCATGTGATTATTTTTTACAAAACTCTATTCCAATTAATAACGATATAACAATATGTCCCATTTCAAATTTATACATGATTAGTATAGTGGATGATTTTTGAGTCATATTGCATCTACTACGTTGAGATTTATTTAGATTACTGACCTCGTGATTCAAAATGCGTACATAGAATTTACTCGTATACCATGTATATCCTGATCTTGTTATTGTTACAGTTATATATATATATATATATAAAAAAAATTTCATAGATTTAATAGAAGACTTGTAAGCTTTAACAATACCTGTAAATGTTGAGGTCATGTTAATAAAGCGTATTGAACTATCTATCTATCTATCTATCTATCTATCTATCTATCTATCTATCTATCTATCTATCTATCTATCTATCTATCTATCTATCTATCTATCTATCTATCTATCTATCTATCTATCTATCTATCTATCTATCTATCTATCTATATATACTATATATACATATATATTGGCTTTAGATAAAGCATTACGTCGTTCCTGTTCAGCAAGTGACTTTCAACAATATCAAAGTGTTATTGTTGTATAGTCATTATTATATCTATTATATACTTACTTCAACAATATCAAAGTGTTATTGTTGTATAGTCATTATTATATCTATTATATTATTATACTTACTCAAAACCATGTAATCTTTAGCTTTAGCAATACCTGTAAATGTTGAGGTCATGCAAATAAAGCATATCTATCTATCTATCTTCTATCTATCTATCTATCTATCTATCTATCTATCTATCTATCTATCTATCTAGATATCTATCTATCTAGATGAAGTTTCCAACAGTCAGGGTCAACATGTGGTTAATACAGAACCGGATCGTACCTTTGGACGGTACATGGTCGACGAATTCAAGGCCAAAGCTATCGGCTCTAAAGAAGTACCTTTCGAGAAAATAGACCTCACTATCTACAGCCCCTTGGCCAAACTCCTGGGCTTTAAAACATCTGAAGAAAGACTTCGATATTGGATCGAAGCCATCCAACTGAGGTATGTGGATCAACTGAGTGAACATTATTCAATTACATGGGAAGAACTTGAAAGTAGTTCGCAACCTGGTAAAGCTGATAAAATCATTTTGTCAGTCTGTAAACAAGGACAGAAGCTTTTCGCTTTGAACGTATTTGTGACGACAGGACGACTTCAAGTTCGGGGTTCCAAATATATAGAGTGGGCACAGCATGAATTCCCGCTTATCATGCAAATTATCGATCGGCTTATCGACTCCAAAGAAACCACCGATGTTTGCCAACATGATCTATTCATGGACTTGAATCCTCTTGATCAAGACAAAGCAAAGGCGAAAGACGATAGTGGCGATTCATCTAGTTCAGGTTCAGGTTCAGACACTGATTCCGAAGATGATGAAGATAATCCTGTATCAGATAATGAATCAATAAAGAAATCAATTCATGTTACTCTTCTATCAAGAACTTTGTCAAATCTAGAACGAGATTTTGTACAATCCAAAGCATCTTTAGAGAAAGAGATTAGAGCTCTACAATCTTCTTTGGAAAAAGTTTTGTTTGTTGAGGATAAAATTACTAGCCTGGAAAATAAGTCCAAAGCTCATATAAATTCTCTAGATGACAAGCAACAACGACAGGAAACAGAGATAGACAATGCAAACAAAAAACTCAAAGAACTGTCATCTCAAATCAACAAAATTCAAGAACAAAGAAATCAACTACTCAACAAGCAAAATCAAATGCAGGATGAAATTGCTGATCTTAAAAAAGAAAATTCCGACTTAAAGAAAGAAGTGTTCATTCTGAAAGAAATTATGCAAAAGCACGAAAATGTTTTTAATCATGAGCATCCACTTACATCGTTATCTACAGATCAACCAGTTCCATCTGGAGAACAAAACTCCACGCCGTCATCTACAGATCAATCAGGTACATTTACATCTAGAGAACAAAAACCCGCGCCCGTGAGAAACCCTTCACGTGGCTATATCAAACAAAGTCAAAATGTACGTGATAAACAAGACTCAACAAACAATACCAACATTATCTTTATTGATTCTAATGGTAAATTCCTGAATCCCGAGTTGTTATGCCCTTCAACTTCAATTATCAAAACGTACACTCTAAAGGAAGTAGAAGAGAAACTTCAAAACGCCATTTCAGTTTCACCTGAACGCTTTATACTACATTGCGGAACGAACGATTTAGAAAAACGATCAACGGACGATGTCATCCAAAACATGAAAACAATACTTGATACAATCAAAAATACACACCCATTAACAAAGATCATTTATTCCTCATTGCTTCCCAGGCAAGATCATTATAATCAAAATGTGAATGAAGTAAACAAACAAATGAAATACCACTGCGAAGCAACAAATATTCAATATCTTGACAACAGTTATATTTTCAAACCCTTTCAATTTTATGACTTCAAACATCTAAACCATCGTGGAAGCAAATTTCTTGCTAAAAACTTGAAAAGTGCATTGTATGGAACTGTTACAAAACAGCTAAAAAATCGTCAAATAAATATGCCACCAAACCAGCAGCCAAGCGATCCTCATGTATCACGACCAAAGTAGTATACAAATAGCGGTTCTGGGCCAGTTGCAAGGCGGCGCCCGCCGGTGCAGGGGAAGTCACGCCCCCAATAGAGGGGAGGTCACGTTCCGGTGCTAAGGGAGTCACACAACAGCGACCAAGGGAGTCACGCGCCGGCGATCCGCTTGCAGGATCGAAAACTCCATTGCGCAGCAACCAAACAAATATTTCGGAGCAGAAAAACAAAATAAATTCTTTTCGGTGCGTCTGAGTAAGCTTCCATCACTCGTGCGACCGAGGAACAAACGTAATACTGAGAACTCCGTTGCGCAGCAACCGAGCAACGTTTTCGGAATTTCAAACAAAAGAACGAAGTGGTAGTGCCACGCTTAAGGGTCTATTGTGTTCGATTCAGCCACCCGCAAAAGTATTGTTTACCATCAGGCCGATTCTTGCATAATTGGCTAAAGAATTTGGGCCGTTATAAAATCTTCAAACGACCGAAAAACGTCCTAAAAACGGTACAAAAATTTCAGTTCAGCGAAGAGCTAGGCCACTCACTTTTGAGTCTTAGAGAGAACTACAAGGGAAGTCAAGATGAGCTGTCCTGAAGAGAGTTTCTTGTTTCAACAACACAAGGAATCAAATCGAATGCTTGCTCGTTATGTATGTCAGTCGTTAAAGCAAGAAAATGTAGGACTAGTAGATGAGGAAACAGTCTATCAAATCTTAATAAATGGAGCTGATGATGAAGATCAAACTTTGGACTATAGAGACACTGTTGGATTTATAGAAGCCTATCGATATCTTCACAGACTGGCTTCGGACGTCTTGGAAATTGGATTATTAGAGAACAATATCATATGCGAAGTTCACAAAATACTGATGGAACATCGTAGTCATTTATGTACCGTAGGGCAATACAGCGTGAAAGAAAGGTTGACAGAATTTGAAGGAAAATTACACTATTATACGAGATTTTGTGACATTGACCAAACCATGCAGATGATAATCGATGAATTTAACCACCGGCTGGATGAGATCCACCGTAAAAGTCTACGCACAACAGATAGATTAGATTCTTTGGAAAGTTTAATTCACTTAACGTCATGGCTCGTCTACAAATTTTTGCAAATACACCCCTTTGGCGATGGCAATGGAAGGATGGTCCGACTTTTGTACACTTACATCATGGAAGCCTTTGGCCTTCCCTTTCCAGCCCCTTTATTTTGGTATACTAAAGAAGAGCTGCAAACAAAGGACGGTTACAAAGAATACATTACATGGTGTAAACGTTTATCAAATATCCGCCTAACCCTTGATTTTAAGGAATTAGAGCTTGATATGTTGCGTGCTTTAGGCGAATGTTGTAAGGAATGCAAACAGTTGTCCAAAAATAATAAAAAGTAGAAATATACGGAAGACTAACAGAATATATTTTGTTATACAATGACCAATCAGAAAAAGACTAGTACCTTTGTCATAGGAAGATAGACTCTCTTTTCAAAGCAGCTAAAGACAAATATTTTTGTAACATTTGTGTGCCGAGAACATATATGGTCTTCCTGATTTTGTCAATCTTTACACTTTTGTTTTTAAATGTTTGTTTGAAAAATAAAGACGAAAGTTTGAAGATCATTTTTTGTTGATTCTTATATAACATTCTTTGAAAGTATAACATAACTCTGGAGGTTCCTCTAGTAACCATGGAAACCATCCTTCGAGCTGATCCACAGGTATCCCATGTAGTGTAGATTTTAGTATTTTAGTTAGATTCTAGTATTCTGGTATAGATTCTAGTATTCTAACTAGATTCTAGCATTCTAATACCTTCTACCAGATTCTAGTATTCTAGCTAGATTCTAGTATTCTAACTAGATTTTAATATAGTCTAGTGTAGATTCTACTAGATTCTAGCTAGATACTAGATTTTAATATAGTCTAGTGTAGATTCTACTAGATTCTAGCTAGATTCTAGATTCTACTAGATATTAGATTCTACTAGATACTAGATTCTAGCTAGACACTAGATTCTACTAGACACTAGATTCTACTAGATTTTAATATAGTCTAGTGTAGATTCTACTAGGTTCTACTAGATTTTAATATAGTCTAGTGTAGATTCTACTAGGTTCTACTAGATTTTAATATAGTCTAGTGTAGATTCTAGTATTCTGGTATAGATTCTAGTATTCTAGATTAGATTCTAGTAGGGGTGATAGCCTGATAGCTGTCGATAGCCTGATAGCCTGCTATTTGATAGCCTGATAGCCTGCTATCGATAGCTATTAGTCTATTGATAGCCTGCTATCGATAGACTAATAAATATGCGAAGACGTAAAGACTGCAGGAGGAAGACGTAAAGACTGCGGGAGGAAGGTGTAAAGGCTGTCGGAGGTTCCCTTCGGGCGGCTATCTTCGATAGCAGGCTATCAGGTTATCAAATAGCAGGCTATCAGGCTATCGACAGCTATCAGGCTATCACCCCTACTAGAATCTAATCTAGAATACTAGAATCTATACCAGAATACTAGAATCTACACTAGACTATATTAAAATCTAGTAGAACCTAGTAGAATCTACACTAGACTATATTAAAATCTAGTAGAATCTAGTGTCTAGTAGAATCTAGTGTCTAGCTAGAATCTAGTATCTAGTAGAATCTAATATCTAGTAGAATCTAGAATCTAGCTAGAATCTAGTAGAATCTACACTAGACTATATTAAAATCTAGTATCTAGCTAGAATCTAGTAGAATCTACACTAGACTATATTAAAATCTAGTTAGAATACTAGAATCTAGCTAGAATACTAGAATCTGGTAGAAGGTATTAGAATGCTAGAATCTAGTTAGAATACTAGAATCTATACCAGAATACTAGAATCTAACTAAAATACTAAAATCTACACTACATGGGATACCTGTGGATCAGCTCGAAGGATGGTTTCCATGGTTACTAGAGGAACCTCCAGAGTTATGTTATACTTTCAAAGAATGTTATATAAGAATCAACAAAAAATGATCTTCAAACTTTCGTCTTTATTTTTCAAACAAACATTTAAAAACAAAAGTGTAAAGATTGACAAAATCAGGAAGACCATATATGTTCTCGGCACACAAATGTTACAAAAATATTTGTCTTTAGCTGCTTTGAAAAGAGAGTCTATCTTCCTATGACAAAGGTACTAGTCTTTTTCTGATTGGTCATTGTATAACAAAATATATTCTGTTAGTCTTCCGTATATTTCTACTTTTTATTATTTTTGGACAACTGTTTGCATTCCTTACAACATTCGCCTAAAGCACGCAACATATCAAGCTCTAATTCCTTAAAATCAAGGGTTAGGCGGATATTTGATAAACGTTTACACCATGTAATGTATTCTTTGTAACCGTCCTTTGTTTGCAGCTCTTCTTTAGTATACCAAAATAAAGGGGTTGGAAAGGGAAGGCCAAAGGCTTCCATGATGTAAGTGTACAAAAGTCGGACCATCCTTCCATTGCCATCGCCAAAGGGGTGTATTTGCAAAAATTTGTAGACGAGCCATGACGTTAAGTGAATTAAACTTTCCAAAGAATCTAATCTATCTGTTGTGCGTAGACTTTTACGGTGGATCTCATCCAGCCGGCGGTTAAATTCATCGATTATCATCTGCATGGTTTGGTCAATGTCACAAAATCTCGTATAATAGTGTAATTTTCCTTCAAATTCTGTCAACCTTTCTTTCACGCTGTATTGCCCTACGGTACATAAATGACTACGATGTTCCATCAGTATTTTGTGAACTTCGCATATGATATTGTTCTCTAATAATCCAATTTCCAAGACGTCCGAAGCCAGTCTGTGAAGATATCGATAGGCTTCTATAAATCCAACAGTGTCTCTATAGTCCAAAGTTTGATCTTCATCATCAGCTCCATTTATTAAGATTTGATAGACCGTTTCCTCATCTACTAGTCCTACATTTTCTTGCTTTAACGACTGACATACATAACGAGCAAGCATTCGATTTGATTCCTTGTGTTGTTGAGACAAGAAACTCTCTTCAGGACAGCTCATCTTGACTTCCCTTGTAGTTCTCTCTAAGACTCAAAAGTGAGTGGCCTAGCTCTTCGCTGAACTGAAATTTTTGTACCGTTTTTAGGACGTTTTTCGGTCGTTTGAAGATTTTATAACGGCCCAAATTCTTTAGCCAATTATGCAAGAATCGGCCTGATGGTAAACAATACTTTTGCGGGTGGCTGAATCGAACACAATAGACCCTTAAGCGTGGCACTACCACTTCGTTCTTTTGTTTGAAATTCCGAAAACGTTGCTCGGTTGCTGCGCAACGGAGTTCTCAGTATTACGTTTGTTCCTCGGTCGCACGAGTGATGGAAGCTTACTCAGACGCACCGAAAAGAATTTATTTTGTTTTTCTGCTCCGAAATATTTGTTTGGTTGCTGCGCAATGGAGTTTTCGATCCTGCAAGCGGATCGCCGGCGCGTGACTCCCTTGGTCGCTGTTGTGTGACTCCCTTAGCACCGGAACGTGACCTCCCCTCTATTGGGGGCGTGACTTCCCCTGCACCGGCGGGCGCCGCCTTGCAACTGGCCCAGAACCGCTATTTGTATACTACTGACCAAGCTATGCTGCAGTGACCTCAAGATCCCCTGTAAAGGTGCCACATTTTCAATTGCATTCCAGACCACATCATACAACAGGTTCGCCTATTTACCCGTTACCGCTTGAACATCGTCAACGTGGTCCAGGTTTGAACCCTACAGAAGGTTTGCTAAGCCCTTTAAGATCTCTGATTGAACAATTACAGTTTTTTATTTAGCTATCTTATTTTAGTCATGAAACTTGCGATTATCTTTTTTTTTAACCTTTCTTCCTTTTTATATTAATATAATTTTTTCCCCCTTTATGTTATTGTTTTAACCTCTTCCCCCTCACCTTTTTTAGTTTCTTACAATTTTATTACTGAGATCCATGATAGTAGATTTATATATAGGGCATACAATATATTGATATAGACGATTTAATATCATTACATTATTCCTAGTATCATATCATTTCTGAAATTAACTATTAGCTTATTCCGACTATCTGCATATAACGATAAATAATAGCGATTAAGTTAACAATGACGGACTTTAATAAGCGTTTATCTTTTTGCTCTTGGAACATAAATGGATTACAAAACAAAGTTCTAGGTGACAAAAGTAAATATGTTGATTTTTTGGAAGTCATTACAAAACATGACCTGATATTACTTACCGAAACATGGTCAAATACTATTCCTCAAATAGAAGGTTATTGTTCGATACTTATTAGTCCTTATAAAAAGTCAACAAAATCCAGTGGACGCCATTCAGGTGGAATTGCGTTAATTTATAAAAAAAACTTATAAAGACTCTGTTGAAGGTTGCAAAATCTTCAAATAATTCCATTTGGTGTCGTATTTCAAAACACATAACTGGAAAACATAAAGATTTATTCATATGCGGCATCTACATACCTCCAGAAAACTCCACTTATTTTAAGCAAGAAATTTTTGAAAAACTAGAAGCTGAGATAGACGATTTTTTTAAAAAGAGGGATACGTAATGTTACTTGGTGATTTTAATGCTCGAACAGGAAGAGAAAGTGACTCAGTCAGCAAAGATGGTCAAAATTTCATATCTAATGATTGTAGCAACATGTCGTTAGAAACATCGTGCAGAAATAATTTTGACTCAACTCTAAATTCTCACGGTAGACGTTTACTTGATTTATGTAAGTCATTCGATTTCAGAATTTTAAATGGACGAATAATTGGTGACTCCTTGGGTAGGTTTACATAGTCTTCTCAAAATGGAGAAAGCACAGTTGATTACATAATTACTGATCAATATCTTTTTAACATTGTCAAATACTTCACTGTTCAAAAACAAACATTTCTTTCTGATCACAGCCCAATATCTGTTTGGATGGAATCATGAGTACCGTATTTACCAGAAAGTGACATTTCCAATCTTAATTCTCTTGAATCAATTTCACCACAATTCATTTGGACTCAGGACTATGTTGAATCTTTTCAAAATGCGATGAAATCTTCAACAGTCAAATCATTTATAAACAATTTTCTCTCAAAAGATTTTCATGAGGGTAACTCAGAAACCGTAGAGGAAGCTGTTCATCTTGTTGAATTGATCTTTACAACAGCTTCATCTATGTCGCTTCGTTTAAGACAAATTAAGCAAAACAAGAAAAAGAAAACACAAAGAATATGTCATAAAAAATGGTTTGATTTTGATTGTAGAAAGGCGAGAAAGGAACTCAGGAACCTTTCTAATAAAAAACATTCAGACCCATGTGATCCTTATTTGAGACATTTGTATAATCGTAAATTAAAGAATTTCAAAAAACTTCTTAAGATAAAAAAATATAATTTCCATCAAGATAAATTACAAGAGCTCCAAATTAACTCAGAAAACACGAATTTTTGGAAAACATTAAAATCTGCTAACGAAGAAATTCAAGAAGAATTTATACCCCCAATAAGTGAAGAAAACTGGATAGAACATTTCACAGTACTGTATAAAAAGCCAACGTTAACAACAAAACAATCAAATATTGTAAAAAATTTGCAACAACTAGAAAAAAACTCTAATCAATCTAATGATACTCTTAATTCTCCAATTACTAATGAGGAAATACGTTCTTGTGTAAAATTACTAAAAAATAATAAAGCTCCTGCTTCGGATAAAATTAAAAAAAAAAATGATTAGAAATAGTATTGATAATATGTGCCTAGTTTATATCAAATTGTTTAATTTAATATTAAAATCTGGAATATTCCCAGATACATGGTGTGTTGGCTCTTTGACACCGATCTTTAAAAGTGGCAACATTTCTGATACCAACAACTATAGAGGAATATGTGTATCAAGTTGTCTGGGGAAATTTTTCTCTTTGATTCTTAATAAGCGTCTCTTGAATTATGTACAAACAAACGATCTTCTACATGGTTCTCAAATCGGCTTCATGCCTGGATATCGAACATCTGACCATATCTTCTCTTTTCGCACAATAATCGACAAGTATGTAAAATGCTCAACTAAAGGCAAGATTTACGCTTGTTTTATTGATTTTAAAAAGGCGTTTGATTCAGTTTGGCACGACGGCTTATTTACACAATTGCTACAAAATAACATCAACGGCAGTTTTTATTCTCTAATTAAAAGTCTGTACTCTAAATCTAAATGTTTTATTAAATTAGGATCAAAGCGTACAAAAACCTTTGACTATACGCGTGGTGTTCGACAAGGATGTATTCTGAGTCCTTTATTATTTAATTTATATCTCAATAATCTCTCTTTGCAACTAGTGATCGTACTATAAGATCAGATCCTATAATTCTACCTAATAATACAAGACTCTCCTCTCTTTTATATGCAGATGATCTCGTATTAATATCAAAATCAAAAGAGGGTTTACAAAATTGTATTAATACCGTCGGAAATTTTTGTTCTGAATGGCAAATGAATGTTAATGAAAAAAAATCAAAAATAATGATTATTAGTAAGAAAAGATGTAAGAAATCGAACTGGCCTTCTTTTAAAATAAACAGGAAAAACCTGGATATTGTAGATGAATTTACTTATTTAGGTGTTAAATTAACTTCGACAGGAAATTTTAATGGTCATTTAAATCAATCTGAAGAAAAAGCACTTCATGCTTTCTTTAAATTAACTCAGATTGTCAATTTCAAAAAATTAAAACCGAAACTTGCAAATAAGTTGTTTGATTCACTAATATCCCCAATTCTAACGTATGGGTGTGAAGTATGGGGAACTTACCAAAAACAAAATATTGATGCTTGGGACAAAAATCAAATAGAAAAGGTACATTTGCGTTTTTGTAAATACTTTCTTGGCATCAACAGAAAATCATCAAATTTAGCAAGTCGTTCAGAACTTGGCCGATTTCCGTTAAAAATTTTTATTGATAAACTTATTTTAAAATTTTATAACCATTTAATTACAATGCCTGATGAATCGATTGTCAAACAAACGTTTCTCATTTCAAAATCCCTATTTTCGAGTAATAAGTCTTGCTTTCATTACAATATTCAAAAAATGTTTGAACTATATAACCTTGGTGATTTCTCTAAATTGAAAGATCGTTTTATCTCTAATAAATTGCTTAATGAATTTCGTTGAAAAAATGAAAAACCAATATTTTGAAAATTGGAGAAATAATGTACGAGCATCTAGGAAACTCAAATTTTTCAAATCTTTAAAAACCAATTATGAATCCGAAAAGTATTTAGATCTAATTAACAACTTTGACCAAAGAAGATTTTTAACAAAATTTAGAATAAGCAATCACCAACTTGCAATTGAAACTGGTCGTTATACTAAGATACCGGAAGAGGATCGTATATGCATGTTATGTAAAGACAACAAGGTCGAATCCGAAATCCATATGACATACCAATGTTCTTTTTATTGCAAATTACGTAAAGAATTTTATCAAAAAATTGATTTTCCTGATAACAACCAGATAGATCACCTTGAGTTTACTCGAGATTTGTTTCAGCCTAAAAACGAAAAAAGAATTCAATATTTCTCTAAATTTATATACAAATGCTTTAAACTTCGCGAAAACGAACTCAATAAAACTAAACAGTAAACTTTTATCACGGGAATAGTATTTGAAAATATTATAGCCATAATTTTGTTGACCACAAATTGATTAATTGCATGCAAACATTTTATGATTACTATATATACATATATATTGGCTTTAGATAAAGCATTACGTCGTTCCTGTTCAGCAAGTGACTTTCAACAATATCAAAGTGTTATTGTTGTATAGTCATTATTATATCTATTATATTATTATACTTACTTTCAACAATATCAAAGTGTTATTGTTGTATAGTCATTATTATATCTATTATATTATTATACTTACTCAAAACCATGTAATCTTTAGCTTTAGCAATACCTGTAAATGTTGAGGTCATGCAAATAAAGCATATCTATCTATCTATCTATCTATCTATCTATCTATCTATCTATCTATCTATCTATCTATCTATCTATCTATCTATCTATCTATCTATCTATCTATTTATTTATTTATTTATTTATTTATTTATTTATTTATTTATTTATTTATTTATTTATTTATTTATTTATTTATTTATTTATTTATTTATTTATTTATTTATTTATTTATTTATTTATTTATTTATTTATTCCTCCGGCCTTAATTTAAAGGAAAAATCCCTATTTTTTTGTCCTCTCATTTCTATTTTTCGCTGAGCGGACTGATATCACCTCGGACGGGGGATATCGCAGGATAACAGTCCGCTGAAAATGTACCACGTGACCTGTTTTAGCCAATAGGTGCACGTAAAAATTTATCGGTGGGATATAATTCGAGATATCAGACGATTTTTAAAAATGGCTTTATGAGAAAAATTGGTCATAAATCCAAAATTCCAAAGTGAAAATTTTTCCTATTTCGTTAATCAAGTAGAAAGGCTTAGAGGACTACATACACCATGTATCGTACCAATTTAATCCTTAGAAGTTGCGATACAAATTTGCGCTGCCTGTTACGACGCAAAATTATGTAGTCAAAACTACTGCCAAAATCTCAACAACATTTCAAAAACAGCGAGAACCATATCTGCTATAACAAAGACAAATGCCTATTATAACTTGTGAACAAAATATGGAGAGATGAGAAGCTAAACGCCAATGTTATCCTCAAGCAAACTTGGGGAGTAATTTTTGTGACCATGAGGCGAACGTTGCGAATTTGTATTCCTTCGACTTCTACAAATTCTGTCGAATTGTTTCCTGAAATTTTCTAGGTATGGGATAGAACAAGATGTTAAAATACCTGTTGCCAAGTGCCGTTGTCTTTGCTGCACTAGGTATAATTCAGTAAGCTTCAAAAGTAAGCAACTACATTATTCAAAACAACACCTCACTATCTGTTGCAAAATTCTACACGGGATTTAGACTCAGAAGCAATAAGCCAGTTCGGAGTTTAAGAATCGTTTCTTATGCGCATGCGATTTTATCCCGAATTTCTCACCTTCTTTTGTTTGATTAAAAACAAAAGAAGTTTTAAACAAAAGAAGGTGAGAAATTCGGGATAAAATCGCATGCGCACTGAAAACGATTCTTAAACTCCGAACTGGCTTATTGTATTCAGAGAACTACTGTCTTTATTCCCAAAAGTCTAGATCCCGTGCGGAATGTTTGCAACAGATAGTAAGGTGTTGTTTTGAATAAATTTTTATATTGATCCTTGTAAGAAGTAGGCAAATTCACGCCCCCTAATGCATAAATGACTGTTACAGTCAATTTGCAATCCAATTAAAATACGGCTACCTCATTGGTCGGATTCAATTCAAGCGCGAAATTTGAATTTATAAATCAAATTTCTTGGGATCAAAGCTGGTTTTCAGCACATCTTAATTTAAAAATCGCATTATCAAACACCATAAAAATTTCGTATGAAATTTAACGAAAACTGGTCGTGGGGAACATAGCTAAAATAAGTATTTTCTCTCACTCGATTAGTACGTCGCGCTTCAGTAGCTGCGTCATCGTTTGTATTAGCTCTGAGGTTTTTACCTTTTCAGATTGTAGATTCACCTCTATGACCTGATTTTAGTCAATTTTAAGTTTCCTAATATTAAACTTCATTGGATTATGAAGTTATTTTACAGTAGTTTTGCTCTATGGAGCATATTTGCAACAATCGAAGGAACTCCACGCTTACAACCAACTACCTGGAAAGCCTTAAAAGCGGCAGGAATCGCAAGGACTGCAACTAAACGTGGCTCCCGAGGAGGATGCAACGTGCAAAGGAAGATAACAAGCGTACATGGGTACAGAAGATACGGTCTTTTTGGAAACTGTGATAAGGTTTATTCAAAACCTAAAAATTGTTGTATTCTGCCAAGCAATGTGCAAATTTCTTCTAAACCATCGAACCTTGACACTGAGAACAATGCATCATTACCGTCTTATTTGCGGACACGCTCTGGTCGAATAAATAGAACTGTAAACACAGAAAATTCTGCTTGCATCGAATCTTCATCAAATCCTATCTCAACTACTGTATCCGATCTTCAACTGGCCTCCACACAACTCAGGACATCGAGAGGAGTGAATTTCAAGTATCTAACGTACATCAAGTGCACGAAGACAGCGAGAGGTTTTACACCAGTTAATTTCTGTTTATTAAACACTAGATCAATTAATAATAAATCCCTTGCTGTCAAAGATTACGTGGTTGATAACGATCTGGACATCCTTGCCGTTACCGAGACATGGCTTGGAAACAACGACAATTTCTCTGCGGCTGATGTATGTCCCACAGGATATTACTTTCATCACGAATCACGAACGAGTTCACGTGGAGGGGGTGTTGGTCTTCTCATGAAGAAACATATTCGTGTCAAGAAACAACCTCTACATAAGTTCATGTCTTTTGAATACATCGACGTTATGGCCAAATGCTCTGATGGCTGCATGAGGATTGTTGTAATCTACAGACCACCGGCAAGTAAAGCAAAACAAGTCAATGCCTCTCTATTTTTAGAGGAGTTTTCTACTCTTGCTGAACTGCTTGTTATTTCCCCTGGTAACCTCATGATAACTGGTGACTTCAATTATCATGTGGATGATGTCCAAAACCCAGATGCCATCAAGTTCAATCGTACACTAGAATCGTTTAACTTAAAACAACATGTGAACGGCCCGACTCATGATAAAGGTCATACCTTGGATTTAATAATAACAAGAGCTGACGACAACTTGGTGTATACTACTGAAATAAAAGATCCAATGTTATCAGACCATTCTGCCATTCACTGCAACCTTCGTATGAAGAAACCTCCAATTGAAAGATCAGAAATCCAGTATCGTAAACTGCGATCCATTGACATGGAGAAGTTTACTACAGATCTTACTGAGTCAAACCTTGTACAACATTACCATGAAGACCTCTCAGATCTTATTGGCCTGTATGAAAAGACACTTCAAGAAACACTGGATAATCATGCACCTTTAAAACGTCGCGTGATCACGCTTCGCCCATCCGCACCTTGGTATACTGACAGTATTGGTGAAGCCAAGAGGAAACGCCGTAAGTTAGAGCGCCGCTGGCGTGTGTCCGGCCTTTACATCGACAGACAAATGTATGTCGAGCAATGTCAAGCTGTCAACAAGATGTTACAAGAGGCAAAAGTATCGTATTATTCTTCTGTCATTGCTGACAATGCATCGAATCAGAAAACACTCTTCAGCACAATAGATAAAATGCTACATCGCAAACCAGAGCGACGCTATCCAGAGGCTCCGTCGACTCTCGACCTTGTCAATGGCTTTGCTGAATTCTTCCATAACAAGATTGTAATGATAAGAAATGAGCTAGCTGAGAGATCTACTTCCCTGAGCTACACAGATGAAGAACGGACCATGTGCTGCACGAAATTTGATAAATTCCGCGTGGTGACCGTGAACACAGTTAAAGATTACATCAGCACCACTGGAAGAAAGTCATGTGAGCTTGATCCTGTACCGGCATCTGTTCTACGTGAGTGTGAAAACATACTTCTTCCAGTCCTTACTAACATCATCAATATGTCGCTTCAATCTGGATTCATGCCGGCCCAACTTAAACAAGCAATGGTGAAACCGAAGTTAAAGAAAGACTCTCTTGACCCAAGTGAGTATTCAAATTTCAGACCCATTTCCAACCTAAAGGTCGTGTCCAAGATAATAGAGAAAGCTGTTGCCTGTCAACTGAATGACTACCTTACAGAAAGCCATCTCAATGAAACGTTCCAGTCGGCGTATAAACGCTTCCATAGCACAGAGACCGCCCTCTTGAAGGTACAGAACGATATCCTTCGTGCTATTGATAGCCACAAATGTGTCGCGCTCCTACTGTTGGATCTATCTGCAGCGTTCGACACAGTAGATCATAAGCTGCTTATTGAAAGGCTCTCAAGCCGGTTTGGCTTGACAAGCCAGGTGCTTGCATGGTTTAAGTCGTACCTACAAGATCGAACGCAAGTAATAATGATCGATGGAGTCAAATCCGCTGTTAAAAATGCCATCTGCGGAGTGCCTCAAGGGTCAGTCCTTGGCCCAATACTGTATGTGTTGTACACCACACCAGTCGCCGACATCATCAGGCGCCATGGTCTTGGTTTTCATCTCTACGCTGATGATACACAGCTCTACCTGGCTTTTGAACAAACTACCGCCGACCAGCGGGTGTCGTTATCGTGTATTGAGTCTTGTGTAAAAGAGATTGATTCATGGATGCTATGTAATAAGTTAAAGCTAAATGGAGAAAAAACGGAACTGTTGGTGCTGAGCGCCCACCATCGTCCAAGTCCATCAATTGATCACCTACATGTGTCTAACGACAGTATTCAACCATCTACTTCAGCAAGAAACATTGGCGTGATTTTTGACAAACACATGTCCCTGGAACAACATGTCGGAAGCATCTGTAAGACATGTTTCTTCCATCTGCGCAACATCTCAAGAATAAGGAATTGTCTCTCAAAATCAGACACTGAAATCCTCGTCCATGCATTTATCACAACAAAACTCGACAGCTGCAACTCTTTACTATATGGACTGCCAAAGTTCCTCATCGACCGCCTCCAGAATGTTCAGAACTCAGCAGCCAGGTTGGTAACCAGAGAGAAGAAAATTCAGCACATCACTCCAATTCTCAAGCAATTGCATTGGTTGCCCGTTAACAAACGTATTGCATACAAGATACTTTTAATCACGTTCAAGGCACTACTTAATGGTCTAGCTCCTCATTATGTAACGGATATGCTACGACCCTACCTTCCTACAAGAAGTCTGCGATCATCTACAAAGAATCTACTTGAGATACCATCCACCAACTTGGTAAAGTATGGCCAACGGTCCTTTTCTTATGCTGCCCCCAAACTGTGGAACGAACTTCCCGACCATATACGAAAGTGTAAAGACCTAACAGTTTTTAAATCAAGTTTAAAGACTTTTTATTTCAAGACAGTTTTTTGTTAAATTTTTGTTCTTTAATCGATGTAAAGCGCTATTGAGCTACAGGAAATAGCGCTCTATAAGTTGCATATTATTATTATTATTATTATTACTCGCTAACACTGAAACGTAACACGATACGCTGAGCTGTCATTGCGTATTGTTTTCTGTACACAGAACAATGTAAAACTAGCTGGCCAAATAAACTACAATGACATAAATATGTTTCATAATTATTTGCCTAACGATAAATACAAAACAATCAATATGCAATGCAGGCAATGAGTCATCTTCCAGGATCGTCAGCCGTAAATTGTAAAACCGAGTCCGCCGATAATCATCATGTCATCCATTTCTCGACTAAACTCGTATTTAGATGTCCAAAGGATAAACTCCATCTTCTTCTAAGTCTGGAAAACGTCTTGTTCAAAAACAAAAGTTCCTTTATTACTCGTGCCCTCGCCGTAGGCGGGCGCGAGTCTAGGTTTACCCTTTCTATCTATGGGTCTATGTGTCTCGTCGCAAATGTGTATGCAAATTAGGCAGGCATGGAAACGAGGCCACCACGTTTCGTCATCGCGACAACATGACTTGACTTCAGGTGCTTGACTTGCATCATATCGAAGCGGACACGAAGCGAAGTTTGCTGTGCTTTGATTTCAACTTCTTTGGTTCACAGTTATGGTGGATTTCTTTCCTGCTGAGACGCTCAAAATACACACAAACGCACACGCCGTTCGTGGTAGACCCACACCAAAAGATGTCGAGCGTCAGTTTCGAAACGGGTCGTTCCACGAACTCAAAAGCCAAAGGAACTCAAAAGCTCAAAAGAACTCAAATGAAACTCAAATGAACTCAAATGAAACCGAAATGAACGTAATACACGAATACTCAGAATCAACAAATACTAACTCTTCAGTCAGCAGGGACTTGATTTACAATTACTCTGAAGACGAGAGACACAGAAATAACAACTCGTTTCCAATATATTTTGACTCAAGCGACAACTTGTCTGGTGATTGTCTGGCTCTTCGATTTGAGAATTTCAAGAATGTATTTCAATGTTCTCTGTAATTAAATGGTATGGCTAAATTTTTTTGGCGTACAAACTAAAATAAATACTATAGAAAGTCAATGATTACAAAGCAACAGCTACTTTAAAATATCAAAGAAAATAGACAGAGGTCACTGAACAGGTAACCCAAACCAGGACAAACAGGACGGTGTGCTTTCGTGACGCTACAACTAACATGTGAATCGCTGTTTATACCCTAGCAGCTATAAAATTACTTAATAAATATCAGACATAAAAGCAGCTCATATCTAAATACCTTTTTAATTGGAAATTTAGGATCGAGACCGATACCTCCATGAGTTCAAATCAGCTTGCCGGCGAAGAAGACAAATATTCCGCCGTTCAGTACCGAACTCAAAACGTGACCAAACTGGCTTTAAAACATATTTATTCTCATGTCAGACTGAATTCCACTTGGGCACGAGTAAACGCACTATGTGCGTCTAGTTTTCTTTGAGATATGCAATATGAGCTCAAATATGCAAGTCCTAACAGAGCTATTACAAAGTTATTTGGTATGGTGTGAAAGGTCAAGGTCTACAAGTTCTTCTATTAAAAATACTCCTTTCCACTACAAATTATGCCGTACATGAACATGTGTTTGGCACGTCCAAATATGTCAGCAATAAAGGCTTTCCCTCCTATATAGTCCTCAAAAGTAAACGAAGTGACTAAACGTCCGGCAGCCGGACCTAGTGACGGTCTTAAAATAACAGATAACTAAACATCCGGCAGTCCGATATTTTTCAACATTTCTATTCGAAATCAAACAAAATATTCACTCGAAAGTGTTCTACCTTTATTTAGAATCCACAAGCGCTTCCAGGCAGCCAAAAATCTCGAATTTGATGTATTTCTCCAACCCTGTACACAGAGTGCGAAGACATCACAGCGCGTAACGCTTGGAAACAGTCCGATATTCTTCCATTTTTCGCCATGAAATCCACCAATCTTTCTTTAAAAATGGTCTATATGTAGTTAGAATCCTCGAGCGCTTCTAGACAATCAAAAAAATTCGAATGTTGTCGTTTCGCGGATGGTCAGGGTACATACGAAGCGCGATCCGAGCGTGACACTTACAAAATTTTATCTGACACTGCCGGGCACTTGAGGAAGGTATCGTCCAAAACAACCAAACCAAAAACCTAACTCAATTTTAAAATGATTTCATAAAATGTGCAATATTGATCTAAAAAAGTTGAGATTTGCTTCGAAGTACGTCTGAATCCAAGATGGCTCCGACTTGTGAAACCACGCTGTTTGTCAAAGTACCAGTTCCCCACATCAAAAAGAGGCAATTATTGGCAGAAACAATGAAAATAAGACTGGAACCGAATATATTCTAAAACATGGCGGGAAAAGCTAATTTTAAGTCTATTTTTAGGGTTTTTTTGGCCTCTGACCAATCTGAGACGAGGATTTTTATTTGCTTATCCAATTAGTATAATCGCGTGCTTTACATGCCATGCATTACTGGTGCCTACTTCTTACAAGGATCATTACAAACAAACCATGAGGGTTTTACCTTTGCAGCTCAAACGTCGACTCGATGTAGTTGCTAACAACGTGTGTATTGAAGTAATTGTAATGCATGAAGATGCTAACGATATTTATTCTAGTTTGGTGACTTTTACTGTGTTATGTATTCTAACAAATCTCGTCTTTTGAAAGCTAATAGGATAAAGGCGTTAGAACAAGTTTGTTTACATTGTTGCTGAAAAGCCTTATGGGGAGCATCAATAAACGTATATATATGTATGCGTGTATGTATGTATGTACATTTTTAGTGTTTGTAATTTACTCTATATTTTCTTAGATTATACTTAAATCTCACTAATAAAAAGTACCAGGAGTTATATAATGTTGTTTAGGTTAAAAGAGAAGCATGGTGTTTGTTTTTGAACTGACTACTGAACAGGCTGCTAACTTCAGCCTGATGAGGGTTATTGCAAAAGTTCTAGAAAACTGTTTTTGTTTTTTTGTTTTTTCCACCCTGAAAGGATACTAGCTGGCTTTGAAAAATGAAAGTAAAACTGATTTCTTATTAAATTCCTTCTACCCATATATTTTGCAACTAATTGTGTCCTGCAGTTATTTTATCAGTTTTATATTTAGTTTTCGCAAGGTAATACAGCTCATTAGAATATTCAGGGTCATTAGCATGTAAAAGTGCGATATACGAATTTGCTCTATTGTCTAATTCTAGTGATATTTAGTACTAAATAGAAACGAAACAATTAGGCTGGTTTAACTCTTTGATTAGCAAATAGTGAAAAACCAAAACAACCAAATGAACCCCTTATCATTTGCATAACCTTTACTAATGATTGTGTACCAAGACAAACAAACTCCAATCAACACATTAGTATCAATCAATCCTTTAGAATTTAACGTTTTAATGCAAACTGCAACTTAAAGTCGTTGCAGTGTTGAGCAACACGACTTTACTGAAGACCTTGAAGACTTCAGCTTCTTCCTAGTCTAATGGCTTATTCTCCAAGAGTAAAACTTTTGGCGCTTGCTGTCATCTTGGTCCATATCACCTTTGCTGCAAGAACAGACAAAGAAATAGATTCTAGTGAAGCTAAAATCCTCTCCGCGAAAGCAAAACTCCTCGTGGCGTTGCGACGACTACACAATCTTGTCAATAGCCCTAAACAACCCCAAGGAACTCCCTTCCCGCCACTCATTTCAAAACCTCAGTCACCAGAAAGAATCGCCATTGTAGGTGCTGGTTTAGCTGGTCTGCATATGGCGTACGAACTCAAGAAGAAAGGTTTCAACAATGTTGTTGTTCTTGAGAAGGATTCTCGTGTTGGCGGAAAAGTCTTAAGTATAAAACACCAAGGTTTCGTTCATGAAATGGGAGCTTGTTACACAAGCCCTGATTATATCACCAACGTTTATGCTCTGGCCAAAGAACTCGGAGTTCATGGGTTTGTCCCGCGCCCAAAAAGTACAGTTTGGCTTGATAATCTTCGTTTTCCCTTGCATTTCAAGAATTATGTCGTCATGGAAATAATGAGGCTAACCAACGCCAAGACTCCTATTGAAGCGTTAGCAAACTTTGTAAATGCAACGCATCGCTATGCAATCCTTCATCGCAGCATGTTTGGTAAATACGAGGGAGAATTGATGTGGAAACCTTCAAGAAAAGTTATCTCCAGCCTCAACCAGACTATGTTGTCATTCCTTACCAAGCATCGTCTTCATGCACTTGTTCCTGTTCTTACAGCCGCTCATACCATGCAAGGCTATGGACATCTTGATAGGATTTCAGCAGTTTATGGCATGATGTGGGATACGCCTAACTTCCTTACCGGTATACTTGCTCTTAGTTTTGGTCAGGGAAAAGGAGGACTAGTAGATATGTTTCGTAATGGATTCATGCAGCTTACAGACAAACTGGCAGCTTTGGTGGATGTGCGTTTGAATGTTGATATTAAAAACATCAGGCGTAACAAATACAGTGGAATTACTATCAAGTATAACAACCAAGCACAGCAGGACATAACTGAGGACTTTGATTTTTTGATCTGGGCAGCCGACGCGCGCGAGGCCCTCAAAGTTTTAGAGCGGCCAACGCCTATGGAGAAGACTTTCTCGCGTCTAACGAATACATGGTTTACAACCACGCTGTTTGATTCAACTGAGCAGTGCAGATCTCCAACTCCTATAAGTTACTGGTTAAGTAATCTAAAGCACAAGCGTCAACACAGCGTGTGGGCACGAAGAAACAGTCGGTTTGTAATGACTGGAGAAAGATGTAAGATCACAAATGGAAAACCAGATGGAAAACTTTACCGCCTTTCTACAGTTGCTTATCAGATGGGGGACGCATCGCCACTGGGGACCTGCAAAGTCAACCAAAAGTTTAACCAGCATTTTACCAACTTCAGATCACAAGATGTCAAGATCATCAAGTCAAAGACCTGGAACTATTTCCCTCGATTCTCAGTGCAAGAAATGGCTGATGGCATTTTATGGAAGATTGCTGAACACCAAGGGGAGATGAACACGTGGTTTGTGGGCTCATCGGTGATATTTGAGTCGACTAAAAGTGTATTAGAATATAACAAGCTGATGATGAATCGAATCAGTGATGTTGTAAGCGCTTAGTTGATGCTTTCATTAATTGTTTATGCATTATTGTATTATGTATTCGGGTTTTTTGGGGATTTATTGTGTGATTATGATACCTCATTAAAGTTGATATAAAGATATTATTGATGATGAAGAGAAAATATATCTTTTGTTTGTTGATCAGATAACGTAGTTGCTATTTGTAGACTTTTCATCGATATTTGAAAGATATGATTAATTATCGTCATAGTGATCTGTACTTGATTATCTAAACATATTTATGAAATATTGAGAAATTTGCCGAACTCTAGAGTCTTTGAGTTTGGCGATTCCCTTCCGTCAATTCAAAAACTGTTCTGAATTTATTGACTTCGCTGGAGTGTTTGAATAGAATAGGCATCGAAGAATCAAAATATATAGGAAATTGAGACAACCGTCACCGCTTTATAATTTTTATCGTTAACAAACGTTTTTCGATCCTGAAAGGATAGCTGACTCTGAAAAATGAAAATAAAACTGTTTTAGAATATTCAGTGCTCGTTAGCATGTAAATGTGCGATATACGAATTCGCTCTAATAGTTAACCATCAATGTTTATGAAATTACATATCGCTAGTTTGTCTAACTTGCCCGTTTCTTGTATTTCGGTTTAATATTTGAACAGAAAATAGAATGAATATGCTGAGTTAGGCGAAATTCGATGTGGTGAAGGATTAGTTCCATGACAGGTCGTCGCTTCGGTGGTTCGAAGGTTCGAACGAAACGCCCACTTCCCCCTTCCCACAGAAAATAGGCGCTTAGCTTAGGCTACTAGTACTTTTCGTTAAGAAACTAGTCACATTATTGCATTTCTCTCTAAGTGAACCTTTGGTAAATACTGGTGAAGTAATGGTTTTATCAAAACCCCGACCTTCAGCTATATAATTTAACGATTTCTTAGTTTTAACAACTGAAATATTTTTCACCAGTTTTCAATGCTTTCATGGTTCAAGGTTCAAGGTTTTTTATTTACCAAGAAAAATTTATCAGTTACAAGTTAGACATTAAAAGAAGAAAAAGAGGTGGAAGGTTGCAGGATTACAACCCAGGGGGTTAATATAACGAAGTTCCTGCAACCTAAAAATAGATATAGCAATAAAAATGTGAAATAGCGGTTAAAGTGGAAGTGAAAGAAATATAAGCTCAGGTGAAATAATGATCACAAAATTTGCATATAAAATGATGGAAGTAACAATAGATAAAAACATTTTTGACTTTACTGAGTAAAAAGAAATCGCATGAACTGTTTTTTTAACTGTTTTGTGATTCGCTGTTTTTTATTTGAATCGGTACTTCGTTCCAGCATGTGGCAGCAGCATATTTCACCCCAAATTTACCGTAATTTAAATTTTGACGAGGTATGAACAGATTTCTATTTGATTTTGAACGTGTATTATAACGGTGCTGTAGTTCTATTTCTTTAAGGTGGATCAATACAGTTATTATCTGACCATACCTCTCATTTTCTTTGGTCGGTTTTTTTTTACCCTTAATGTGTACTTAGCAACTTGATTTTTGGACCTGGTATTGAGTTAAGATTGAAGTTTAGAATAACACTAATCTCAGCGTGATCAACGTTGCCTAGGCAACGATAGACTAATGTCAACAAAATTAGTTTTTGCTAAATATCTCAATAATCTGACCTAAGCTCGAGAAACGACAAACATTCTGTTAAACTTCATGAAAATGCACACCAATTTCACCATGTTTCGGGGCAATCGATCTGTTTGATTTTTGGTTATTCGATAGGATTTTACATCCGTGGTCAATCAGCTTCATTTGACATTCCGAAACTTTATAGCCATATTTAAAATGCTTTAAACGGAATTAAACGCCAACAATTGCACACTAAAACGTATTTACAAGTGCTCTATCCTTAGGAAAATTGCTGAATTGATTAATGCATTATTAACAGAGATATTTATTTTCGTGTTTATGCGTATGTGTTGAGTAATTTTAGCTAATATTTACATTAACACAGTTCCACAAATATCTCCCAAATTCAAATGTATATTCTCTGGATATTGTGCATGCTTACTTTTCAACGTAATGAAAATAATATCTAATTTTATTTTTGGTCATTGAACAACGCGAATATTTTTTTAACGAGCAATCAACTTTTCCTTCAAAAAACCGTCATAATCAAGGCGACGTGCTGATCTTACCTTTGCATTAATTAATGCTCAAAATTAAGCTCAAAGATATGAAAGATAAAATACTAAAATTATTTCTTGGGATTTATGTGGTCAAGACACGGACGCGCGTTAGCCGCAAAAATTCGAGCATGGCAGTCGTCTTGCGTCTAAAAAGTCATAACAAACAACGTTCGAAGGGATATTTTTTCTGGGAGAGCGAAAAACGAGACAGAATTATAAACCATCGGTTTCCTAAGATGTTTTTAGCTGGGATTGATAAACGATTCCAGTCTCTAGATGAATAAATTGACTTCATTCAAATTCAATGGATTCCCCCGTAAACAAATTTCACTAAGCTTTGGAAATTATAATAGCCAAGATAAAAACATATTGAAAGTGAGATTTTATATAAGTGCGATTCTGGGGGTAGACGTGGACAAAAACATCCTCGCCTTCTTGTTAATTAATATGAAGCAATGTTCATAGTTCAGATACCTAAACCTGGGCATTGCTAAGTTGTTTTAGTCTTTTTCGAGGTCTCACAACAAAGGTTAATCACTCGTTTCACCACGACTACAATGGCAACTAACACCAGTGCAACAACCAGTCCTAACACAAGCAGAACATCCAACATGTACAACTGATAAAAAGGTAGTTCCAGGCCTTTTGGTTTCAGATGGGCCAGGTTACCAACGGCATGAAGGTATTCTATCAACTCCGCTGCCTCTTGCACTGGAGATCGTGGGCGCATCTTGAAAACACGAGAGACGTGAAGGGCCTTTTCTCTATACCTAAAAAAGTTTCAAACTATAAATGATGACTAAAATCATGCATACTTTACAAATACCCTGATAAACAAGACTAGCATTAAAAACAACAGAGAACATGAAAAAATCTTAGGTGACAAGCGATTGTTTCAACTGTAATGCATTAAGTATTTGAACCGGTAATTTATGAAATTAAATGACCTGGGTTCCATTGTTGTTTGATTTTAAACAAAGAATGGTAGAGCGATAACACTTAAACCGTGAAATAACTTAGTAACTAAATAGAGACAAATAGTAGCAAAACCCTTTGTTTTCTATAGATCGATTTCACCGACGTCATCGAAAAAAATAAAGTCGGTTTCAGAGCATCAAATAAAATAAAAATACTTGTACCTCAAAGAACAACTAAATCTTTGCAACTCTAGAAAATATTGGGTCAAAAGAGCTTTTCACCACGAAGATACGAATGTTTGAATGTGGGCTTGTTGTTGGTAAGAATGTATGGGGCCGCCATATTGGTGTTGTTGTTGTTGTTGTTTTTTTCACAACTTTATTGGACAAACCATAACTAAAATACAAAAATTAAAGGAAGAAAAAAATCAACAAAACAAAGGCACTGTCCAAGAGGTGGGTACAAACGGGACACGAAGTCCCATGCGAGGTACCCGCCTTGACTAAAGTAACTAAAAACTAGAAAGATATCCTCCCCAAACCCTAAAATAGGTGTACACCAATATGTACACCAATATGGCGACCATAAATACCAAGCATCGAAATGATATTAAAAATACATTTATTTGTTCATTTTATTGATTATTGATTGTTCATTTTATAGATATATAGATATATTTTCATTTATTTCTGTATTATAGTATTTCATTTTTGTTGTGGAGTACCTGAAAACTAGCTTTGTAGCTAAGTGTATTTTCCACATTAAATAAAGTATGTATGTATGTGTGTATGTATGTATGTATGTATGTATGTATGTATATATATAGAAAATGACAATTAAGTTCATTGCCAAAGCAAATGAGGTGAAATTTGTCGCAAATTGATGTGTTCTTACGTCGTTTGAAAATGCGTGACTGCATGGCGCGACACAATTTTGGTGCCGATAATTTGCCAAGCGATGAACAGAATCAGACCAAATTTCCAGAGACGACTTCTTTTCATGATACATACAAAATATCAGGCAATCAGCTTTCTCCGAATTTTAGTTTAGATTTTAGTTCTCTCGTGACGTCACGTGAAATCGATCTATTGTTTCATTAGTACTATTTGTACTTTTTAGTTAGTACTTGTTTCACGGTTTTAGTAATATATCCTCACTGCATACTCATTAACTCATCGTATAATTAAGTTATGGGAGGAGTCCGCGACTGATGAGGTAATAAGCATGTAATAAGGATATTGACAAGTCAGTTTTGAGTTTGTTTTGCTTGGTGAAATTCCGGGTTTGTGTAATGAACTGCCGTATTCTCCTGTGGGACAGATTTTTATTTTATTTTTTTATTTATTTATTTATTTTTTTTTTTTTTAACGGCCGAAAAAGGATGCCCATGAGGTCCGAATTAGATAAAACTTGTAGACGTCGGAAACCTAATCTACAGCACCAACCACTATTGCCTAACAACCTCCCTCGTTGGAGACTTGGACTGCGGGTTGATCATAGATTGTAAAGAAAACGCTTCCCTACTGTAATTTATGCTGCAAAGAAGGTAGAACTGAACGAAAACGTTTCTGGTTGAAATATGACGAAATTGCTGTTATTTTCGAGGAGCACAATGTCTAGTCGAATTCAATAACTTATTCCCTCTTAGGGATAACTTTTGGGGTTAAAAAGCAATAGAAATTCTATGTAGGGTACATAGCAAATTGGTAGCTATATTGGCTGTGTTTGCAATGGTTGGTTGAAAATGTCCATGCATTAAGAAAATCTTTAGAGTCGAGGATAACGGGAAAACGCTATTGTCTTAATAGAGCCAATCCCTTCAATGATTTGGGGGACACTGGAGGAAGACAAAGGGTGCACACATAACAAAGCAAATCGACTTCAACATTCAATGGTTCTGGTCCATGCCACACTAGCGTTGATTAGGAATCTAGAGCTAGGCTCCTTCGGCTTGAGGCCAACACTTAGCAAAACACAACTCAAACTAGTGCATAGGCTGGTCAACCGCCACCAGGGGGGGGGGGGGGGGGTGGGTCGCGAAAGTTCACTTTGTGCCGGCGTATCTTGAAGTGACCACTCCTAGATCGAGCAGGCTTATTTATACTCTGAGCTAATTAATTATGCAGTGAGAATAGTGCTATCGCTCTAATTTGCACGATGACGCCATATTTTACTACAACGACATATAGAATGCTTTATTACATGAATTTTCATTTTTATTTCAAGTTTTTATCGCTCTATTAACATAGCAGAACAATTGACACTTATCATTTCACAAGAAAAAGTAGGCGAAGGATTCAGCTGGTATGATGCCATAACGCAAGTCAGTGGCCCGTACCGCATATCGGTTTCTCGTAATTGTAGCTAACGGGACCATTTTCAGATATACTATTACTGCCTTCTTTTCATTATTTTTCTTCCCTTTTCTCCCCTCCCTTCCTTCTGACATCCTCCATCCTTTTCTCCTTCCTTTTCCAGTTCTTTTCTTTTCTCGTACTTTCTCCGTTCTACCATCCCTCCATTCCTTTCCTTCCTTTCTTTCTTATTCTATTCTACTGTTGTTACCCCTCCATGCTTCACCACAGTCATGTAGTCCTACTACTTCTGAACTGTAAAAGCAAACAACTCACCTTTCTTCTTGAATTATTTGTTTCATCATCCCAACAAGTTGCTCTACAGTTGTTGATTTCACACTCAAAATCTCACCAAGACCAATATACTCTACGTTACGTGCATTATCAAACTGGTCAAGACCAAAAGGCGAACAGATCATTGGTACTCCATGAAAAGCAGATTCTGCAACTCCATTAGCACCAGCATGAGTGATAAACAGTTTGGTTTTCTTGTGACCAAGAATGTCATTCTGTGGAAGCCATCTCATTGTTTTGATATTCGAAGCAAACGTTTTATTAAATCCTTCTGCTGAAAATGTTGTTTGAAAAAGCCAAATAAGTGACAAGTAATGCATAAATAGTGCCAGGTTATTTATTTGAAATGGTTGCCATTTTTGGAGGGCGGGCATTCATTAAGCCACTGCTGGTTGGTTACAGAGGTTCGCTTAAGGAACGTTGATTTGGGGGGGGGATCTAACAGTACGTAGGGCTAACTGGCTATGAAATTATAAAAATCACAGTCACAAGATAGTCATTAATTTGAGGTCGCGGATTCGTTTAGCCAGTTTTGATTAGGGTGGCGTAGTTGTTCACTGCTCGGAGTCGTTTCTCGGCTCGGGCCATACAGTATATGTAAGTAAATTGAGTTTCTTTGATGTTGTTTGCTCCCTTGCCACAAGGTTTTTTCTCCAAAATCTCTCTCGTTCCTCAGTAAAAATCAACATGTGAGTTGAGTGGTGTATGTTTAGAATATTGTAGTGGTAGTGAGTGCAAAGTGATTGTCACTGAAAAATTCCTTCAAGGGAAAGTCAAAATTGAATGCCCATTATAAAAAGTCGACCGTATATTGATTAAGGGTTATCTAACAGTACGTAGAGCTTTGTACTGACCTGTATTAATTCTCCAAATAACTTTTTGAGGAACTTTGGAGAGTGCTTCGTTCATGACCTCGACGACCTTATTGTCTAAGGTATCCACCATGGAACCAAAGGATACAAGAACAACCCCTTCTTCGCCAGAACTCTCCATAAAAGATTCCAAATCTGCTGGAAGTGGTTTGGCTGGAGCAGGAAGGAAGCTACCGACTTCTCTTACATCTACAAAATAAGAGTAAAGCAAAGAAATTATATTGGCAATAAAGATTCAGGAAAGTCACATCAGAAGATTTTGATAAATCTGTTATGGCAATGGGGCAGATATTGGAAGCGAAAGGGTGGATCGATGTGCGTGATGGATATTAATGTCTTAAATCGATTATTTTTCCTAAGTAGATTGATTAGATGTATAGTATAAAGAACGAGAGAGAGAGTTTTATCGGATATAAAGATCCGAGCCGTAGGCGAGGATCTTTATACCGATAAAACACGATCTCGAGTTCTTTATACGGCTTAAAAAACTCCAACACATATTAGAGTTGTTCTCTAAAAGAAATTCAAAAATATCTTCATTTATCTTGGAGAAAATCGAGGTTAAAGTTGATGTAAATTAGGCCGAATCTTTATCAGATATAGACACTCGTCACGGTGGCGATTTTCATTGTGTTTGCCTTATGAATTATTAATGAGTTTTTTAATTACAGAATAAAAAGTAAGGAATGCGCGATGTGGATGTAATAACTGGAGGGAATTATTGTTCCTTATCACGTGCATCGCCATGACCACTGACATTGACAGGCTAGTTAAAAAATTAAATGATTATTTATTCAACCATTCCAAATTCGAAACTAGGATCTGTTTACTGTTCCTGAGTAGTGGTGTGGTTCTTTTAGGTCCCTTTGAAGCAATGTCAATGTGAGGCTTAACAAACAGGGCACACGGTTTAGCATCCTCTTCCAAAAGGGTCCAACATATATTTGCAGATGTATTTATATACTGTAGCACCTTCACCTTAATCATCTTAAGGTCTTGGGTGTTCTGCCAATAGGGAATCAAACCCCGACCTCCCGTACGGATTAAGATCGTCGCTCCACTAAATGAGATAACAAGATGACAAAGGGGATGAATCAGTGGAACTTTGTAACACCGAATGAGATAACTTACTGACAACACTTCGACCCTTAGCATTTCGCCTTCATATGAGTATTTGTATTATGTAAGTTTGCCCAGTAAAACTCTTCAATTACTGTTGTATACCCACATGGCGGTATAGGCACCGCATGTTGCAGAATGAAATCTCTCTACGGTCATCATGGTCTTTAGAATGCTTTCCTGGGGCCTCATATTATGCTTCTTCTTAAGGTCACCAAAAGTCCGAAAGGCCATCTTTGCAAAATAAAATCTCTGCATATATGAAAACCCAAAGTCAGTTTTATTTGTTCTAGAAGTCCCATATCTGGAGAAAGCCACAACGATGGGACATACGATGGATTTATGGACACTCCATAGCGATGTAATGCTGGTGCAGTAAATGGATGTAGCATGACCATCACATGTGGAAGGTTAAACGTGGCTGCAACAAGTATGGAACACGGGTGCTAAGATATCCAACAACTAGCTCCGCAGTTTTAAGCTCATTTAAAACGTCTGGGTTACTCAGAAAAGCATCGCAATAGTTTTTCGTGAGGTTTTCAAGTACTCAAAACCATATCTGTTGGACGTATTCCCTTCATGTAAAATGTGCCTTCAGTTAAATGGTTTTATTTCTTCACTATTTGACGTGTTGACGATTTTGACGTACGGTTTTCCTTTGGCCACCTCAGCTTGATTGCCGATAAAAAGTGTTACCTAAAACAACAATAATGATGTAAGATTTACATTCTTACCCAAAAATTTAAAATAGTACTTATTCTATTAATTGTTTGTTAATCATGAAATAAGTTTAATGAACAGAATCTGCAGATTTTTTTATTAATGTCTGGTGCTTTCAAACCGAGTTTTTACACCCTAACAATAACAAGGCCAGATCTTTTTTTATTTTCAGTTTGCATAAATAGTAATCTGCTAAATGTGCAAAAACGCTTCACAAAGTCCTTTTTGTTTACTATAAATCTTTCATGAATGGTAGTAAAGTTGTTTATCCAGAACCCTTGTACCATGTCAGGCCTGGGAGCTTCAGTTCCAGTTTGGTATACCGATTAATTAAAACTTTCCTTAACTTTTCGATGTCAATTTTTATTTCTTGCTGTTGTTCGACTTCGATTTCTTCTTTCAATTTTTTCAACCATTCTGCTTCCCTGTTATGTTGCACTGGTTCACTCCAGATATCTTTCCTAAACTTGTTACTCTCCTTGATATCGTAGAGTTTCCTCACTATTACACTTTCCCTCCAAAATATCACACAGTCTGCTTTGGTTGTTCAGTTGTTAAACATCCTGTTTCGTTGGTACTGCTTGATTATATTCTATCTGAATATCGCTTAGTTAGGTTGGCTTTTGCAACGATCCTGATCCTTTGTTTAAGCTCTACAATAGCAACTTCAAATCCTTTTGTATTCAAACGATATTTCTTTTCTAAAAAGTCTCTCATCTTTCGTTTGACAAGTCTTCCTTTTTCATGGTCTTTATTCTACTTATATAGGTCTTGCCTCAATGTCCGTAACTGTCCTTCAAGTCTTTATTTCCACATTGGCTCCTTTTTGTTTCGCTTTTTATCAATATTGATCCCCAATCTATCTGTTACCACAAGTCTGCCCAGTGAAACTCTCTAATTACTATTGTAATTACTACCGCCGCCCGGTTGGATCAGTTGGGTGAACGTCAGTCTTTCGTACGGGAGGTCGGGGTTTGAATCCCGGCCGGACCAACACTCAGGGTCTTTAGATAATTGAGGAGAAGGTGCTGCCTTTGTAATTACATCTGCAAACGGTTAGACCTTGATAAGAACGTTAAACCGTAGGCCCCGTCTGTTTTCACTCTAGATCTAACCCTGCTTGCCTATGATAGTGGACGTAAAAGATCCTGTTGTACTGTTTGCAAAGGGTAGGGGATTGTCGCCCGGTACAACAGTCTGTCCTTACTACTAACAAACACTAAGCGCATTTGATTATATATAGATATAGATATTTACGCTATATAAATGCTAAAATTTCATATTTTGTTTTCATATTTAATTGTATACTCACATGGTGGTACAGACACCGCATAGTCCAGAATGAAATCTCTTCCCAACAAAATCAAATCTACGGTCATCATGGTCTTTTGAATGCTTTCCTGGGGCCTAATATTATGCTTCTCCTTTAGCTCACCAAAAGTTCGAAAGGCCATCTTTGCAAAATAAAACCTCATCATATATGAAAGCCCAAGGTTTTTGATCCGATCTAGAAGTCCCATATCTGAATACAACAATGGAACATACGATGGATTTATGGAGACTCCATAGAGATATAATTCTGGTGCAGCAAAATGATGTTGCACGACTATGACATGCGGAAGGTTAAACTTGGCTGCCACAAGTATGGAACACGTGTACCCAGAATCTCCAATAATTAGTTCCGCAGTTTTAAGTTCATTTAAAACGTCTGAGTTACTTAGAAAAGCATCGCAGTAGTTTTTCATGATTTTTTCAAGTACTAAAAGCGTAGTTGTTGGGCTTATTCCTTTCATGTACAATATGCCTTGAACGAATGGTTTTATTTCTTCACTATTTGGCGTGTTGAAGACTTTGACGCACGGTTTTCCTTTGGCCACCTCAGCTTCATTGCCAACAAAAATTGTTACCTAAAACGACAACAATCATGTAAGATTTACATTCTTACCCTCTAGTTTTTCTATTTATTGTTTGTCATTCATGAAATAAGTCTAATAAATAAAATTTGTCGGCTCTGATTAATGCCTTGCGCTTTCAGTCCACGTTTTTACGCCCTAAAACAACGTTAAGACTAGATCTTATATGAAGGGAGGCAAGGATGACGTAGCGGTTTATCGCTTGCCTTTCACTGCTATGGTCCGGTTTCGATTCCCGGCTCGGACGGACCATACGTGAATTGAGTTTATTTGATGTGTTGTTTTCTCCCTTGCCATGAGGGTTTTTCTTCGGGTTCTCCGGTTTATCCTCCCTCAGCAAACAATCAACATAGGAATTGAGTGGCCGTGTGAAGAGTAAGTTTATCGAATATAGTGGTAGTGAGTATAGAGTGATTGTCACTGAAAAGCCCCTACTGGGGAGTGTTAATTAAAACATTTATTTATTCATTTATTTATTCATTCAGTTACTTATTCGTTCAGTCAAACTAAGTCGCATTGAGAATTGAGTATATAAAATGATATTCACGGACTAAACGGTTTTACGGGTCCGCCGTAACTAAAACATACACAAACAAAACAAGTAAAAAACTGTGTTTCTGCCTCTCAGTCGACAACTGCCATTCTGTGTTCTTGCTCTTTGATACGCACTGCTGTACATTAAATAAACCATCAGTGGGATAACCTAACTAAAAATATCAAGACGTGATATATAATCTATTTTTCAACTTTGACAAAATCAACAGTGGTTTTGCTAACAGTTTTTCTGACGATGAAAATCAGAATAAACGATAGTCGACGTTTTAACGCTTTTCCTATCATCATTTTCAAGGCATTTTTGATGTATTCAAATGAATTTGAATAAATAAGTCAAGCGTCCCATGTCCTCACAGGGGACACGGCTTGAGAGTCCTTTATAAAGAATAAATCAACTGAAGCTCTTTGGGTTTCTTGAGCCGACGTTCAATGAAACCTGATAATGCATTTTATAACATAACGATCAACGGGGAAAAATTCATCGATAACACAACGATTGAAAGTGATTAAGTCTAATGATGACTTTGCAACTGGAACACCAGTATCGACACTGCTTTCGAACGACCAGGTCCTCATTAGGAGAGGGTGTATGTGCAGCCATCTTGATTTAGGAGAGCGCTGGAACGAGAGCCTACTTCTCCGCTGAAAAATACGTGCCAAAATATCCCTGAGGGGCTTATTTATACTAAATTATGCTAGTACTGCTCATTTGATAAAATTGGCTAAAATTCTGCTCGTTTATCCAAATTATACCAAAAATTATGCCAGCACAATCGAGAAAAGCCTATCCTTAGCCATGCTGTGAAGCCGGCAAAAGAAAATCCTTCGAGTCTATTTTACGTTATACATATCTTTCAGCGGCTTCCCCTGGGTGCGACCCCGGGGCACCCACGGGAACTGAGGGGCATTTTTCGAGATTGTTAGGCACTTTTTGCCCGAGGGGGTGGGAGATGTTTTTACTTTAGATAATTAAAGATTTTCCCCACGGGCCAACCCTGGGGATTTGTTTGGTTAGCGGTATTTCCTACAAACGCGTTTCCCACGTTTCGGAAGTGGAGACGCTTCTGTTTTCTTTCTCTAGCTAGTGAAAATGGCAGAAGTAAATCAATTTTGTGGTTCCTTTTGACACAAAATTTCACGATGTTTACAGTTTATTCATCGTTTTGCCAACGTGTTTTTATCAAAATAGTATTTCTCTATTTGTTAAACGTTTTTGAATGGCGAGAATTTTCCATTTTTCATGACGGGGTTTTTTTTTTCGTTGAAGCTCTCCATCAGGGAGGTTCAGGAGGTTCAGACCCTTTCCATGAATTTGTTTTATTTGTTGCTTTTGAATCTCAAGCTTTCAGATACATTCAAAATACAACTGCTAGTTGGTTGTTTTAGTCGATATTCCAAAAAAGCTAATTAGAATACAGGATCGGTATTGTAATTGACATTCCCCACTGCGGATTTCAAATATATTTCGCTTTTTTTAATTGCCATGGATACGCAACTTCATCCTTCCTTCGATCAACAGGGTTTGGGAATTTGTCATTTATGCTTGCTCTGCCCCATGCTTTCCAAAAAAAGCCTTCTATGAAGACATGTGGTAACTGATAGAAAAAAAAAGAGGAGAAATATTTGTATAGGAAAAATAATCATGGTTTGCAGTGACATTTGGCATAAATACCCGGAAAACTTTGAAATACCACGAGTGGTATTTATGCCAAATACAACACATGCTTTTTTTGTTGATAATATAATCTAGAAATGTTTGCTATTTCAAACAAAAACAGCTGTAAAGTTGAATCGCTTACAGTGGACTACTTCGCGGAAAAATAACAATATTCAAGAAATGTAGTAAAAAAAGCCATCCAAAGTCAAAAATTACACTCAGAAGTAAAATCAGTAATTTTGTTGACTTCACTTCTCGCGAGCAAATTATGTCATTTGTGAAGACTAAAAACGATATTGTTTGAAAAAAGATGGTACAAAAAAAACGTCTTAAATGCATAAGTGTGGAATAACATTTTATTCCTTTCATTAACTTTTCAGCTATGTCAATCTTTCAGGTTGAAGCTATTTAGACAAGCTTTCACTTCACGTGTCGCTATGCTTGATCATTTTCGTCTTTTGCAGAAAAAAAGCAAAAAAAACTTCATAAGCATAAAAAATCCGTTTCTATGATTAAATCACTTTTTTAGCAGAAGAAAGCTTTAGCCTTTTTTGCAAAGCAGTCGCCATGGTAACTGTAATTTTTACGTGAAGTTGGTGTCACCTTAAATTGCTTGTCGTGCGCTTTGAACAGAATTGTAAAAAAAGATTTTATATATATGTTATTTACCGGTTGGGAGGTCCGTACAGGGAAAAACTGTGCCCGAGGTCTTGAAAGTGCTGACCTCGGCCTGCGAGGTAAAAATTGTAAAAAAAAGTTATCATGATTTATCTTCATGTCCGCTATACGATTCAAGGAAAATTCTTTGGCTCGACTCGTAAATTGCACATTGAATCCACTCGAAAAGGAGATATTGCACTCGTCCCTTCGTGACTCTTGCGATAATTGCCATTTCTCGTGAATTCAACGTGGAATTCGCTAGTCGCGCGAGCCAATGAATTTAAAATCCTGTCAGCCGAAAAAGAACAAATTTTAAATCCTCTCAGCTGAAAAAGAACGAAATTAAAATCCTCTCAGCTGAAAACGAACGAATTAAAAATCCTCTCAGCTGACTGAAAAAGAACGAATTTAAAGTCCTATCAGCTGAAAAAGAATAACATGAGCAGTCTGCACTGTTGAGATCCAAGAGAGTTCAAAGTTGAATTTACACACCTCGTGGCCTCTTCGTCCAAGTTCATCGGCCAGTTTTGCTAGAGCCAAGTAATGGCTTGAACCAAAGTCAGGCATCATGATTATCTTTGCAGCAAAACAGCTACCAACATTTACAAGGAACACAAAAGTAACTAGATTCTTCATCTTCAAAAAGAAGTCGTGTCTTTGCAGACGGTGTTAGGGTCGTCACGCGTTGCTTATATCCCCACAGGCCCCCATGCAAACGATTAGAGCAGCGTCTATTTGTACGTACCCTAAAGCAGTGTAAAACAATAGAAGCAACGGAAGGTCCTGGTTTGAATCCTCATGGAACAAAAAAAATTCGCCTTGCTATGTAGTAATTAAATACTATCTTTTCATGTGTTTGTACATGTATCCTTTTTTTTCTGGGTTTGAACCGTTTTAAGCTGTTTTATAAGAAAACATATCTACATACATACACAAAAATATTACATTTAGCATCACCTTTTTAAAAACTATTTACATTTATTATATTTTGAAAATAATTCAAGAGTTTTGATTGGCTAAGAGCCACCGGATAAATTACCATAGTCGCCGGCTAGCTGCCCAAATTTGGAGTTATGAAAATGTTGAAAACCATTATTCGAAGTTATGACGTAATTTTCTCGAATATGGAAAATTAGCTTGCAATATGACGTCACGCTAATTTATGCGATTCATGCCAAAAGCGGAAAACCAACAACAACATGTATTCTTGTCAACAAAGCACAACCGAGAAAGAATTATTTTCAAAAAATAATAAAACAATTATTGAATTCGTTTCTCGTAGGATATGGGGAATTATTTAGGCCTCGGTTCGGTGTTATCTGCCTCAGCCTTCGGCTTCGGCAGATAACACAAACCTCGGCCTTAATAATTCCCCATATCCTACTCGACCTCATCCAATAATTGCTTAATATACCTATTTCAATTAACGTTGTCGCTGAAAAAAGCCTAAAAGGCTAAAGCCTTTCATTAACTATCTAGTTTGTTTACTAACAAACTTCGCTAGCGCTGTAGGCTATATCTGAGAAATTAAGAAATATGTATCCAAGTTGTAGAATTTGCAAACATTACACAGTGAGTTTCTTATTGTAATGATGTCACGGTGAAAAAAATCTCATGATTCGCTAAGCTTTAGCTTAGGCTTTTTCCTTCGAAAAGGTTAATGAATAGCTATATATTGCAATACAGAAATTAAACAAGCTTTGAGATGTAAGTCATCTACAATAACCTATACAGGCTAGCCAAGGTAGATGGCTCAAATATATCATGAAATATACAGCACAAACATCATAGTATGATTTCACAAAATCTAAATACCAAATAATATATTGCGGTATATAGTCATTCTCAAAAAGGTTGTCTAGATGAAAAGGTGTTTAGTCGTTAATAAACTCATTTGCATATATCAGATTTTCAATTTTCTCGCAGGAATTTCAATTCAAAATACCAAAGTACATTGCATATTATATATTGTGTATAACGGATTGTAGTTTTGCAGCTAAAGTTAAAATTCTTGCCAGAAAATGGACAATGTGATATATACAAATATGTTGATTAATAACTAAACGTCTTTTCATCTGGACAACCTTTTTGAGAATGATTGTATTACGTATATAGAATATAGATAGAAGAATAATAGATATACAGAGTGTGAAAAAAGGTGTTTAAAAGACACTTCAAGAAAGGATCAGAGTGGTCCAGAGTACGTATGTTTTGTACAATGTTATTACATACAGTCAATTCCGAAAAGGTTGTTCAGTTGAAAAGATGTTTAGAGAACAACAAAGTCATTTGCATATGACATGTTTTTAAGTTTTTACAAGAATATTCAATATCAAGTTGCAAAATCCCAATGCACTGCTGTAGATAGCATTAATAAACGATTTTATCTGAAGTTTTAAATTGAAACTTGCCGAGAATTTTAGAGTTTTATGCAAATGACTTTGTTGTTGTCTTTATGTCTTTTCAACTAAACAAACTTTTCGGGATCGACTGTATGGTTGAAAACTAGACTTAGCTTATGATTAATTAATAAATATGGATCATGTGGAGTAACATTTAAGATAATGATCTTTGAGATTAATTTGAAATTTAATTTTCTTTTCTTAGTTTTTTTTAAAGATTCTTCGATGTCATTTCATATGTTAGCACATATTTTAGCAAATTTTACTTCATAACAAAAACTTCATTAAAAAATTATTCCATGAGGATTCGAACTCGGACCTTCTGTTGCTTCTCGATTGTTTTACATTGCCTTAGGGTACGTACAAATAGACGCTGCTCTAATCGTTTGCCTGCATGGGGTGCCTGTGGTCTCCCAAGATTGGGCCACGTAGAAATTAAGGTGGCCCGTACCTATTGATTTGTTTTTTGGGCATGAATTGCAATCGCGTCTTTTTACATCAAAACCTTGTCCGATTTTTAAAAAAATTGCAGCCATTTGTCTACAAGCCTTGAAATATATTTGTACCGGTAATGATTTTTCTGCGAATTAGATATCAGACGACTTTTAAAAATGGCTTTATGAGAAAAATTGCTCATAAATCCGAAATTCCAAGATGAATTTTTTTCCTATTTCGTTAATCAAGTAGAAAGGCTTAGAGGACTACATACACCATGTATCGCACCAATTTAATCCTTATAGAAGTTCCGATACAAATTTGCGCTGCCTGTTACGACGCAAAATTATGTAGTCAACACAACCGCCAAAATCTCAACAAAATTTCAAAAACAGCGAGAACCATAACTGCTATAAGAAAGACAAATTCCTATTGTAACTTGTGAACAAAATATGGAGAGATGAGAAGCTAAACGCCAATGTTATCCTCAAGCAAATTTTGGGAGTAATTTTTGTGACCACGAGGTGAACGTTGCGAATTTGTATTCCTTCGACTTCTACAAATTCTGTCGAATTGTTTCCTGAAATTTTCTAGGTATGGGATAGATGTTACAAGATGTTAACATACCTGCTGCCAAGTGTCGTTGTCTTTGCTGCACTAGGTATAATTCAGTAAGCTTCAAAAGTAAGCAACTACATCGAGTCGACGTTTGAGCGGCCAAGGTAAAACCCTAATGGTTTGTTAATTTATTCAAAACAACACCTCACTATCTGTTGCAAAATTCCACACGGGATTTAGACTCAGAATCAATTGGATTCAGAGAACTACTGTCTTTATTCCCAAAAGTCTAGATCCCGTGCGGAATGTTTGCAACAGATAGTAAGGTGTTGTTTTGAATAAATTAACAAACCATTAAGGAGGCAGCATGGCCGAGTGGTCAGAGCGTTGGTCTCGTAATCTGGCGGTCCTAGGTTCGATACCCGCTCTGGCCACTAGCTGAGACTGAATTTGTTCCGATTTCGATTAGTTCAAATTCAGTTTCTCGGCCATGCTTGTAATATAGCCAACTGGTTCGCCTCCTTGCTAGTTGGGATTTTTAAACACTTTATGTTTACCGATTATCAGTGTGTATTTATTTCAGCATTTGAGGACCAGGTTGGAAAAAAGCCTTGCTTTACCTGTTATATCCTCGTTAAAACAAAGAGTCTTTTTATTTATTTATTTATTTATTTATTTATTTATTTATTTATTTATTTATTTATTTATTTATTTATTTATTTATTTATTTATTTATTTATTTATTTATTTATTTATTTATTTATTTATTTATTTATTTATTTATTTATTTATTTATTTATTTATTTATTTATTTATTTATTTATTTATTTATTTATTTATTTATTTATTTATTTATTTATTTATTTATTTATTTATTTATTTATTTATTTATTTATTTATTTATTAAAAATGAATAAACTTTATTACAAAATTCACAATGGAAAACTATTTACAGATCAATGATTTAAAAAAAAACATATATGTATAAATATTAATAATAAGATATTCATATAATAAGAAATTCATATAAAAAATTGTGATAATATATAGTGTTAAATGTAATGTAGATGTTCGTTGTCTTAATAATTTATAAAAAAACATATGCACAATATCATTATATATAGTGTTAATTTTATAAACACTAATCAACTATTCAAGGAAACTAATATATATATACTATATACTATCTACTTATAAGTAACAGCAAAAAAAACCTAAAAAAATATATATATATAAAAATAAAAATATAAATATATATGTATCTATAAATAATCACTTAATGTTGGCCAGGTCGACCTCAAAGTCAATGTCAGTTATCATATCGTTTTTTGTTCTTTTTCGAGATCTGGATCCTCTAAGACATAATAATGCAGATCTTAAAATTGAAAAAGATACTTTAGTTCTTATCCATGAGATAGTATTCGCGTAAGTCTCTCCTTTTTTCATAGATATTAGTTCGGCTAATCTTGAGTGGAATCTTTTGCACTCTTTTGACATACCACCTGTAGTTGTGAAAACCAATGGAGTAAACGAGGCTTGTTCCACTTCAAGGACACGCTTTTCATATGCTCGCTTCTTTTCAGTCTCGTGCTTGTTGTAGATTTCATCTGGCGTCATCTCACGATATGATTTGGCGTTAGGATGGCAAATGCGTACATCAACGAAGGTAGATTTCTGTCTTTCCCATAGTCCACGAGCATGTACGTCAAGTCGTGCGTCCCGAGCTAAATTCGTTCCGGCAGGGAGAACTTCTCCAGTTATATCTTGTAAGACTGGCTCTATTTGGACATCTGTACAAACCAGATCAAGAAGCTCCGCTTCTAGGTCTCTTAACTCATTGTGGCGTTGTATGATAAACCCTCCGCGTTTACAAATCATCGCGTGGTCCACTGTAAAGGCCTCGCCGCATACACAAGTTGATGGACAGTCATTAATGGGCCAATCGTACCTGAGCTTTAAAGCATCTTTAAACTCTCTTTTGTTGAGGTCAAAGCCCATCTCTTTATTTGGTATTGTAGTGAGCCAGCTGGAAGCACCTTTCTCTTTAGCAAGTGTGATTGCTCTTTGTGTAATCGATGGAAGAGAGCTGTAGACCACCTCAGCTTTACTCGTTAACATCTCATTCTTTTCCTTGCGTGACGACTGCTGTAGTTTTCGTACTTGATCAGGATCCGGAAGAGAGCACGATTGAGTAATAATGCATTGAACTAGCGGTGATGTTACACTTTTAGAAGATAGATACTCTTTCGCTGCGGCTTGACATGGATTTTCAAGACCAAGGCCTCCCAACCTCACAGGTAGAGCTAGTAGGTTTCTTTCGGCCTCAGAACAATTGTGATCTATCAATACAGGCAACAATACATTAGTGATTGCGCACTCTAGTGGCTGTAATAGTTCCTCAATATCTGGTATTGTTCGAAGATAGTAAGTCCATTTGTGTTTAAGACCATAGGTATACGCTATATAGCACGCTTGGGGTTGTGATGATGCAAACTCAGCAAGTGTTGTTATCTGACTGACCCAATCATCCATCTTTCCAGTTAGATACTCCTCCAAAAACGATCGCGATCCAATTACTGCTCCAAGGTGTTTCTGTCTTTGAGATGTGATATTAATTTTTGTACCTTCAAAAACATCTTTAGCTGCTTGTTCTCTGCCAGGTTTTACAATAAGCCAACATTTTTTCTCATTCGGATAGTATCCAAGATCGGGGCCCATGTCATTTAAGCACAGCCACCAGGTCTTGATGTCATCTAGCTTCCCTGCGCCACTGGCGTCATCAGCGTACCAAACCTGTTTAGCAGAGCTTTCGATGTTGAGATGGGATATAAGAGGTTGAAGGCTTAAAGCGTACATAACCATTGCCAATGGGTCACCCTGTGTTGTCCCTTCTTCTGACTTTATCTCCTGACCTCCGGTGATGAACAGTCTGGCAGGCTCTCGATAAGTATTTAAGGCATAGGTGGAGATAGTTGGACACACAACTCTTATATTATGCAAGGCGGCTGCTCTATTAAGACAGTTAAAGGCATTTGTTGCGTCAATTAGAAGAACGGCATCAGTTTCATCAGCCTCAAAGATAGTGTGCATAGCATGTACTGCAGCCTCACTACCACATTGGTGACCTGCACAAACTTGCATTGATCCGCTGGCTTCGATAACGTCTCCTTTCAGCATTCTAGCCACGCACTTCCCAGATATCCTTCGTATGACTTCGCCAACTCCAATGGGGCGAACTGCGCCACTTCCTTTGTCGAGGGGGATAAGTCTAGAAGCAACAATTGGTTCAATAGTATGAGGATCAATGAGCTCTACGCAGAGTCGCCTTGTCAAAACGGCAAGAGCCTCGCATAAATTGGAGCTGGATTTCTTGAAAGACTTGCAGGCAATCATTCTTCTAAAACCAAGGGCATCTATACCAGACGGTCCCCCAGAGCCTTTAGTTCTCAATGCAGCATCTCTGATCATTTCAGCATCGATTTGTTGGAAGATGACTGGTGGAATGTCCTCAATTGGGCCAAATAGTAGTGATCCTAATTTAGCATTGCTGGGTGCTGGATGTTTCTCGTGAAGCTGTTCCATAACTTGATCTGTTAAGGGAAGCACGCCCTCGCTGCTATTATCACTCAGATACCGTAAAGCAGAGTTGATCTGTCCACTCATCACCAGGTTGGCGAAGGTCTTTGCTCTGTTAGGCGCATCAGGTTTTTTACCTTTTGAGAGACGATGTTGAATTGCACGCCCTTCCCGTACGAGTTCTTCGATGTGTCCGTCTTTCCACAACGCTAGCCGTCTTTTCAAACACTCTTTATGGTCTTTTGTCTTCGACTTTGCATTTGGTTTCTGAAGAGCAACTGCTAGCAGAACGATCGCTACCTTTAAAGCGATATGCTCCTTTTCAGAAGCATTGTTCCAATCATTGATGTGTGCAGTAAATTGATCAATAAAGGAACGGCCGAGTTGCCCATAAGGCACAAGGAAAGTGTTCTTTCTCCAAGTTGTTATTTCGTTGTATGCTTCGTCGATCACGAAGGCGTATATTTCTCTTTCTGGAGACCATTGTATTTTTGTTGTTATTTTAGCTGGCTGGTATTTTGGAAGACAACCAGGAACGTCGTCTTTGTTGTTGTTTTGTCCCACTGGGAGATGCGGAAAAAGATTCGTATGCAAATCTGGAGCAAGTTCTGGCTGAACGGTTGTATAATTATCTCTGTTTCTTGTACTATTATCTTGTGAATTTATAGAAACACTTTTGGATGAATTTAAGTTCCCTGTTGTAGTACAGCTTTTCTTAGGATTCTTGTTCTTTGATCCTTTGGGTCGACCACGTTTTCTTGTTTCTAATTGCACGTCCAACGCCTCCAATGACGGATTTTCATTGACTGATTTTCGTGGTCTTCCACGCTTTCGCCTTAGTCCGATTTCAGAATTCTCGGTAATTTCAGTTTCATCTTGGCTGACTATACTCATAATTTTGCTCTTCTGGACTATTAAAAACTATTAAAAATAAAAATTTCAGATAACTTGTAATGTTTTACAGCAAAATTTGAACTGTTTTCCGGGAGCTCATTTCAGACATCCTTCCTCCTTGCATGCTCGCATGCTTATTATTTATTTATTTATTTATTTATTTATTTATTTATTATTTATTTATTTATTTATTTATTTATTTATTTATTTATTTATTTATTTATTTATTTATTTATTTATTTATTTATTTATTTATTTATTTATTTATTTATTTATTTATTTATTTATTTATTTATTTATTTATTTATTTATTTATTTATTTATTTATTTATTTATTTATTTATTTATTTATTTATTTATTTATTTATTTATTTATTTATTTATTTATTTATTTATTTATTTATTTATTTATTTATTTATTTATTTATTTATTTATTTATTTATTTATTTATTTATTTATTTATTTATTTATTTATTTATTTATTTATTTATTTATTTATTTGTTTATTTGTTTGTTTGTTTGTTTGTTTGTTTGTTTATGTATTTATTTATTTTAAAAAATTCATGTTTGTGAAAAGCGCAATGCCGTAACTATAAATTATTGATAGTTCCAATCATAATGATTTAATCGTCAAAAGAAACTTGAAACTGGTATTCGTTAGGGGGTAGAACCCTTCACAGTACCTGTATTTGTTTTTTTTTTGGTTTTTTTTTTATTTTTTTTTTTTTTTTTTTTTTTTTTTTTTTTTTTTTTTTTTTTTTTTTTTTTTTTTTTTTTTTTTTTTTTTTTTTTTTTTTTTTTTTTTTTTTTTTTTTTTTTTTTTTTTTTTTTTTTTTTTTTTTTTTTTTTTTTTTTTTTTTTTTTTTTTTTTTTTTTTTTTTTTTTTTTTTTTTTTTTTTTTTTTTTTTTTTTTTTTTTTTTTTTTTTTTTTTTTTTTTTTTTTTTTTTTTTTTTTTTTTTTTTTTTTTTTTTTTTTTTTTTTTTTTTTTTTTTTTTTTTTTTTTTTTTTTTTTTTTTTTTTTTTTTTTTTTTTTTTTTTTTTTTTTTTTTTTTTTTTTTTTTTTTTTTTTTTTTTTTTTTTTTTTTTTTTTTTTTTTTTTTTTTTGTTTTTTTTGGAATGAGGTTTTGGCCGTGACGCATTTTGCGATCAATCAAAACCCAGTCGAGCCACTTTAAAATGTTTTCAAACGGGCTGACTAGCGCTTGATAGAACAACACAAGTTTTTTAGAATTGTACAAGTACATTTTATTCAAATTTATTACTTTTTCAAACAATCACAAACAGTCGTAGCATTGATTATAAAACTAACTGATTAAAGTTTGTACAAAGGGGACCCGGCTTGCGGCGAGCCTGCCTTTCTAAAGAATAAATCAACTAAAGCTCTTTGGGTTTCCTGTGCTAACTCATTTTATGACATAACGATCAGCATTACTGATAGCATCACGTTCTAATGCAACGCCTTCGCTTTAGTACGTACAGAAACAGGTGGGAATTTTAATTGCGCGAAAGAAAGCCAATTTAAATGCCCTCTCAAACCGCTCTAAAACACCCCAAATAGTCCCAAAAACCACGCAAAAAACCTTCATTAACTATCTATCTTTTATTTCTGAGCATTTACATTTTTGGTCTAATGAAAAGAGATCTAGATTTTCCCAGAGACGATTTCCAAACCTTTCATTGAAACTAAGAGTTTGACTATACACTGCTCGACAACGCGGCAGAATAAACCACGCATGCGTGATTTATGAATCGATCACGATGAAATCATTCGGCGGTGTACTTTGCCGGCGAAAACTAAGCCACAGAAGCCAAAGCTAGTCCCCAAAAATCAGTTTGAGGATCGACTTGTAACACATTCTGTCCCCAGCCTTTTGCACCAAATGCTTACCTTTGCATTAATTAATGCTCAAAGTTAAGCTCAAAGATATGAAATCGAAAATTATCTTGATAAAATACTAAGATTATTGCTTGGGATTGATGTGGTCAAGACACGGACGCGCGTTAGCCGCAAAAATTCGAGCATGCGCAGTCGTCTTGCGTCTAAAAACGTCATAACAAACAACGTTCGAAGGGATTTTTTTTTTCTGGGAGCGAAAAATGATACAGAATTATAAGCCATCGGTTCCCTAAGATGTTTTTAGCTGTGATTGATTCCAGTCTCTAGATGAATAAATTGACTTCATTCAAATTCAATGGATTCCCCCGTAAACAAATTTCACTAAGCTTTGGAAATTATAAAAGCCAAGATAAAAACATATTGAAAGTGAGATTAAGTACGATTCTGGGGGTAGACGTGGACAAAAACATCCTCGCCTTCTTGTCAATTAATATGAAGCAATGTTCATAGTTTAGAATCCTAAGCCTGGTCAAAGATGTTGAACAATATTTCCAGTGCTAAGACGTTTTAGTCTTTTTCGAGCTCCCACAACAAAGGTTAATCACTCGTTTTACCACGACTACAATGACAACCAACACCAGTACAACAACCAGTCCTAATACAAGCAGAACATCCAACATGTACAACTGATAAAAAGGTAGTTCCAGGCCTTTTGGTTTCAGATGAGCCAAGTTACCAACGGCATGAAGGTATTCTATCAACTCCGCTGCCTCTTGCACTGGAGATCGTGGGCGCATCTTGAAAACACGAGAGACGTGAAGGGCCTTTTCTCTATACCTAAAAAATTTCAAACTATAATACTTTACAAATACCCTGATAAACAAGACTAGTATAAAAAAACAGATCGAGAACACGAAAAAATCTCAGGTGACTAGCGATTGTTTCAACTGTAATGCATTAAGCATTTGAACCGGTAATTTATAAAATGACCAGGGTTCCATTGTTGTTGCTTTTTAAACAAAGAATGGTAATTTGCACGATGACGCCATATTTTTCTACAACAACATATAGAATGCTTCATTACATGAATTTTCTTTCTTATTCAAGTTTTTATCGCTCTATTAAAATAGCAGAACAATTGACACTTATCATTTCACAAGAAAAAGTAGGCGAAGGATTCAGCTGGTATGATGCCATAACGCAAGTCAGTGGCCCGTACTGCATATCGGTTTCTCGTAATTGTAGCTAACGGGACCGTTTTCAGATATACTACTACTACCTTCTTTTCATTATTTTTCTTCCTTTTTTCTCCTCCCTTCCTTCTGACCTCCTCTAACCTTTCCTCCTTCCTTTTCCAGTTCTTTTCTTTTCTCGTACTTCCTCCGTTCTACCATCCCTCCTTTCCTTTCCTTCCTTCCTTTCTTATTCTATTCTACTGTTGTTACCCCTCCATGCTTCACCACAGTACGTCATGTAGTCCTACAACTTCAATTCTAAACTGTAAAAGGAAACAACTCACCTTTCTTCTTGAATTATTTGTTTCATCATCCCAACAAGTTGCTCTACAGTTGCTGTTTTCACACTCAAAATCTCACCAAGACCAATATACTCTACATTACGTGCATTATCAAACTGGTCAAGACCAAAAGGCGAGCAGATCATTGGTACTCCATGAAAAGCAGATTCTGCAACTCCACTGGCCCCAGCGTGAGTGATAAACAACTTGGTTTTCTTGTGACCCAGGATGTCATTCTGTGGAAGCCATCTCATTGTTTTGATATTCGAAGCAAACGTTTTATCAAACGCTTCTGTTGAAAATATTGTTTGAAAAAGCATAATGAAAGTAATGCAAGTAATGCATAGAAAGTGCCAGGTTTGAAATTGTTCACAGTTTGACTGGCTAACAACCATCCTCTAGAACTCAGGAGCATTAACTGAGCATTAACTGAGCATTAACTCCCCCCCCCCCCCCCCCCCCACTCCCCCAATAGAGGTTCGTGTTCCAGGGGTCGCGCTCTCCGGTTTTTCCTCCTCCCTTAGCTAAAATCAACATGGAGTGGTGGTAGAGAGTGCGGAGAGTGCGGAGTGAGAGCTCCTTCATGATCAAGGGAGTGTCAATTGAAATATTCATTTATTTCATTGGCTGCCTATTGTGAAGGTCGTTCGAACGTATATTGATTCGGAGGGTATCTAACCATACGTAGGGCCATGTACTGACCTGTATTAATTCTCCAAACAACTTTTTGAGGAACTTTGGAGAATGCTTCGTTCATGACTTCGACGATCTTATTGTCCAAAGTATCTATCATGGAACCAAAGGACACGAGAATAACGCCTTCTTCGTCAGAACTCTCCATAAAAGATTCCAAATCAGCTGGAAGTGGTTTGGCTGGAGCAGAAAGGAAGCTACCAACTTCCCTTACATCTACAAGACAAGAGTAACCAGTAAAGCAAAGAAATTATACTGGTAATATAGATTCAGGAAAGTCAAATGCATCAGAAGATTCTAATAAATCTGTAATGGCATGCAATGGGGCAAATGTTGGAAGCAAAAGGGTGGATGTGCGTGATGGATAAAAAATTAAAATCCCTTATATATATAGCGCTATATCACCACTTGTTCACAGCGCTTAGCAATGCTTACACAAATAAATAGTACAAATGAAATAGCCAAAGCGGGGACTCGAACTCGGGACCACCGGATTACGAGAACGACGCTCCGACCACTCGAACATGCTTCTTCGTAATCATTATGGTCTCCATTGGCCGGAATGAGTCTTTGCACGTGGCAAAAATTCAATGATTACTTATTCGCTTTCACTACATGTGGAAAGGAATCATCATTCCAAATTAGACATTAGGATCTGTCTACTCTACTTGAGTAGTGGTGCGGTTCTTTAACGTCCCTTTGAAGCAATGTCAATGTGAGAAACGGGGGGCATACGGGGTTTAACATCCTTTTCCGAGAGGGAAAAACATTTGGAGACGTATTTATAGACGGTAGCACCTTCACCTTAATCATCTTAAGGTCCTGAGTGTTCTTCCAAGAGGGAATCAAATCCCGACCTTCCGTATTGATTAAGATCGTCGCTCTTCTAAATGAGCTAACAAGATGACAAAAAGGGATGAATCAGTGCAAATTTGTAACACCGAATGAGATAACTTACTGACATATCTTAGCCTTAGCCCTTCACCTTCATTTGAGTGTTTGTAATGTCTATGTGTTCGCTCAGTAAAACTCTCCAATTACTATTGTATACTTATACTCACATGGTGGTATAGGCATCGCATAATCCAGGACGAGGTCTCTTTCCAACAACATTAAATCTACGGTCATCATGGTCTTTTGGATGCTTTCCTGGGGCCTAATATGATGCTTCTCCTTTAGCTCACCAAACGTTTGAAAGGCCATCCTTGCCAAATAAAACCTCATCATAAAAGAAAACCCAAAGTTTTTCATCCGATCTAGAAATCCCATGTTTGGAGAAAGCCCTGAAAACAACGATGGGACATACGATGGATTTATGGAGACTCCATAGCGATCTAATCCTGGTGCAGTAAATGGATGTTGTACGACTATCACATGCGGAAGGTTAAACTTGGCTGCCACAAGTATGGAACACGGGTACGCAGAATCTCCAACAATTAGCTCCGCAGTTTTAAGTTCGTTTAAAACGTCTGGGTTACTTAGAAAAGCATCGCAATAGTTTTTCATGAGGTTTTCAATTACTAAAACCATATCTATTGGACCTATTCCTTTCATGTACAATGTGCCTTGAATGAATGGTTTTAATTCTTCACTATTTGGCGTGTTGAAGACTTTGACGTACGGTTTTCCTTTGGCTTTTTCAGCTTGATTGCCCACAAAAATCGTTACCTAAAACGACAATAATCACGTGCAATCAGATTTCCATTCAAAAACACAACTGACTAAAGAACATCAGAATATTAATGTTAGCGGGCTAAATGGTTATGCGGGTCTACGACCAGCAAAACAAACACTGTTCAAGTAAAAACGGTGTTTCTGCCTCTCAGTCGACAACTGCCATTCTGTGTTCTTGCCCTTTGTTACGCATTGATGCACATTAAATAAACTATCAATGGGATAACCTACGGATTACTCGGAATATTTTCCGAGTTATAAAATGATCGAGTTAAGAATGTCTGCGTTGCGAAATGCAATCTGTTGTGTAAATGCAGAAAACTGGGGAAACTTACTCCAAAGTATTTATCAAAGTTGTAGCGAGGTCATCGAGAACTCAACGTACGACTAGATGTTTGCATACTCGTAACCAAAAGAACGGTAGCCGGGTATGTTAAGTATGCAATTATATCAAAGAGAGAGAGAAGAAAGGTTCCTGTAGAACAGTTCCGAAAAGGCACGGTAAGTGGGTAAATGGAAAACGAAGGCGAAACCGAGTGTGTCTAAGAGGAATACTGGACACAATTCATCAAGAAATGTTTTTATAAGTCTGGTGCACGTCATGGCGTATTGTAAATTTAACTTTTGTAGGGACACAGAGAAAACCCTGTCCCTCATCCCATTGATCAGTCTTCAGTGCCGTCTGCCGTTTCCCGTTTATGCTTGGTCTCTCTATTACCTATTGGCGTCCCACCCAAACGGCTCGACGAAAACAGAGGCCTCTTTCTCGACTACGAAGAGAAGAGATGAAAAGGCTGCCGTCGCGACATGCGCCAGAGGGGTAACGGGCCGGATATTCCGAGTATACGCTACTTGAGCGTCTTGTTAAAAGATAGTCTATTTTTAAACTTTGACGAGATTTAATATGGGTGGTTTCAATTTGCTAATAGTTTTTCTGACGGTGAAAATCAAAATTAGCGATAGTCGACGTTTCGAACGCGACGTTTCCTAGCATCATTTTCAAGACATCTTTGATGTGTTCAGGCTATATAGCTAGTGAATTTATATAAATAGGTCAAGCGTCCAGTGTCCCATGTTATTCCTAATACAGCTTTACTTGTATGGAATCTGATTGTACCTTGGTGGTAAGTTCCAACTTTTTGATACAGAGCATCTCATAGTTAAGACAATCGAATGTGTTTCGGCACTTTTTAAGTACCGCAAAGTCCTGTGTGCAGGGCTTTTCGAAACCATGCTGCCTAGCATATCGGCATAAAAGTGAACTTGGAAAAAGGTCATGTTTTTTGGTGGGAGTAACGACAGTTGCCGTGGCAGTTATGACCGATAAATGTTTTACCTTGTAGATGGTTTCTGTACACGAAATATAACCGGAAAGTAGGTAATTATATTTCTAGCATTCGATAGGCAAATGATTTCAAATCCAAAACAAAGGCATGCGCAGACAAATTGTATATATGCTACAGGGCTCACTCATCCATGCCTTGTCTTGGGAAACGACTATCGATGTTCGATAGGTATTTGAAATTTATTTGTTGGTTTTTAATACTGTTGATCGAAATTTTGATCATTGGAAAATTTAGTCCACGTATCCACACGTAAAAAAATAAATTCGATAATTAGTGAAATCCACTCAGTTGAGAAAGAATGGGTTCTGTACTGTTAAGATCCAAGAGAGCTGAGAGTTGAATTTACATACCTCATGGCCTCTACGTCCAAGTTCATCGGCCAGTTTTGCTAAAACCAAGTAATGGCTTGGACCAAACGAAGGCATAACGATTATCTTTGCAGCAAAACAGTTACCGACATTCACAAGGAACACAAAAATAACTAGATTCTTCATCCTGAAACTGGAAGACGTCATGTGTTTGCAGAAGCGCTCACAGACGTCGTTAGGGTCGTCACGCAATTGAAGGTGGCCCGTTACTATTTATTGGAGCATTGGAGATGTTTTTTGATGAGTGCTTTTCGTCAGCTAAACTGTTATCGATTTCTCCTAGTGTATTTTTTCGGGATATTAAACAAAGAAACTTTGAATTTTAAGGAAATGTTATTTTTATTTTTATCGGTATAAAATTCTCTGAGATATGAACGCATTTTAAAACCTTCAATTTAACAAAAAAAGGTCCATAATTTTCAAATCCCTCGATGAATTTTGTTGTTACCCAACAAATAAGGAGCCAAGCCGTGAAGGATTTTCTCTTAGTGAGATGTTTCGTTCCAAAACTGATCATACAACTGGATGTGACAAATGGTATTCGATTGATTATGATCTTGCGTTACTAATGCACTTGCCGTTAAGCTATCAAACCACAAATACTAGAGTAATAATAGCTCAGACTTGCTACATTCCACAAGACTGATGCTATCCTCAACGTTTTGGAAATAAACTGTGTGATCAGAAACCTTCAACTAGAAATACACACAGGGAAAAATGTCAATTCCCAGCTTGGTGTTTCTCTGGGTCTAAACTGGGAATATGTTCTATTTTACCTGGGAAATCTATAATACCCAAACTTGTAAAAACTATAACAGATTCCCAGGGATTCCCTGGTTAGACCCAGAGAGGCCCATGTTTGACCCAAGCTGGGAATTGACATTTTTTTTCCTGTGTACAGTCGATCCGCGCTAAAAGACGAAGCATTTTTATGCTACTTCAAAAATGAATTAAAACATTTTATATTGGAGTTGTATCGAGTTTTCGCTCATTCAACGGCAAAAATTCTACCACCAACATTAAATGGAGTATATACGAAAGACTCTTGCCGATTTTCAGCATCGTACGTCCCTTCCCCGAGGAGAAATATATAAGGCAACGAAGTTAAGAACATTCAACCATGCCATCCTGTATTCAATAGCCTGCCTACAGGCTCTCCAGAGGAGGGAGGGGGAAAGGGGAGGGGGACTGGGGAGGAGGGAGAGGAAAGGAGAGCCTGCACGAACGCTATTGTTTTAAAAATATACGCCACCGTTATGCTTGATTGCGTGGCAGCGAATAAAGATCAGTAAACACTGTCAAAATTTTGACAGTTCACCGAAATTATGCCAAGAAATTATGATATAAATACAACTCAAAATAAAATTGTATGCTTGAGAGATGGCGAATTCCTTTCCAGTCCCCCTTCCCTTTCCCCCCTCCCCTTCCTTTTCCCCCTCCCCCTCCCCCTCCCCCTCCCCTTTCCCCCCTCACCTGGAGAGCCTGTGGGCAGGCTATATGTATTCAACTGCAATGAAAACCCTATCGCCTGATAATATATTCTGGAGCTGTGGAGCTAAAAATAAAAAATAAGCCAAGATACTGAAAACATAACGAAAGTAAGATTTTGAGTACGAATTTTGGGAATGTCGTCACATATGTGGACAGAAAAACCCTTCGCCTTCTTGTTAATAACCAAACATGATCAAAGCTGTTGAACAATATTTCCAGTGCTAAGATGTTTTAGTCTTTTTCGAGATAGAACAACAAAGATTGATCACTCGTTTCACCACGACTACAATAACAACTAATACCAGTACAACAAACAGTCCTAACACAAGCAGAACATCCAACATGTACAACTGATAAAAAGGTAGTTCCAGGCCTTTTGGTTTAAGATGAGCCAGGTTACCAACGGCATGAAGGTATTCTATCAACTCCGCTGCCTCTTGCAGTGGGGGTCGAGGGCGCATCTTGATCACACGAGAGACGTGAAGGGCTTTTGTTCGATACCTGAAAAAATGTCAAAGTATGAATTATGCCTAAAATATCACGTTATATCACGTTACAAATACCCTGAAATTAAAGAGGAAGACTAGTATTTGTCAACTCAAGAACTGCTATAATGTATTATGTATGTTCAAGTAATTTCAAATGATCAGAGTTTCTTTGGGATTCGATGTTACGTAAATAAATAATGGCATATTTACTACACGATGGCGTCATTTTACTAGAACTACAGCATACCAGAAAGTTTTAAAAAGTTTCTTTCATATTCAGATTTGTTCCTCTCTTAGTATATTAGTTAATTAATTAGCACTATATATATAGTTCGCAGGCCTCTTAGTATTAGTCAAGTAATTAGCACTATACCTACTAATTTTATAAAAGAAGTAACATTATGGTTACTGTATATGATCGACGCGCAATAATCCAAGTGGCCTTTTATCCAACACGCTTTCTCGTATTTGTAGTTTAAGGGGCCCATTTTCAAATGTGTTCAATCTCTTCCTTCCTTCCTTCCTTCCTTCCTTCCTTCCTTCCTTCCTTCCTTCCTTCCTTCCTTCCTTCCTTCCTTCCTTCCTTCCTTCCTTCCTTTCCTTCCTTCCTTTGAACTTTGCTATCATATGATCTTGCTCTGACTAGTCTCGTGACGAACTCAGCCTGGGACGGAATAGCCCACTTTTAGTCCTAACTACAACTTCTCCATACCCCGCCAGACTCAAATTGAACTGTAAAAGCAAACAACTCACCTTTCTTCTTGAATTATTTGTTTCATCATCTCAACAAGTTGCTCTACAGTTGCTGTCACACTTAAAATCTCACCAAGACCAATATACTCTACGTTACGTGCATTTTCATGTTGATCACCAGAAAATGGCGAGCAAAGCATTGGTACTCCATGAAAAGTAGATTCTGCAATACCACCTGCCCCAGCATGAGTGATAAACAGTTTAGTTTTCTTGTGACCAAGAATGTCATTTTGTGGAAGCCATCTCATTGTTTTGATATTCGGAGCAATCTTGCCATCGAATGATTCTGTTGAATTTGAATAAAACGTCTATTACTGAATGGTCGACCAGTAGACTACCAGTAAAAAAGTGGTTGTGAATTGTACGTTTACGTGGACTATTTCGTCCCAAGCTAAATTCGTCACGAGACCATGCCAGTCAGAGCAAGGGACTGGGCCCAAGTACGTTTGTAAAACCAACTTAATTAAAGTTCCCAGAAAAAAAACAGCACATCAAAAGGGTAGCATACAGCAAGCCTGCTGACCAAGTTTGAGCATGTTTGACTTAAGAGATTTTTTCAATATCGAGTAATAATGGCTGAATGTGTCAAAAACTAGCTCCTCGTGCAAATTTCAATTCAAATTTTCGTTTTGGATTAATACTCAAATTCGACTTTTATCAGTAAAGAATTGATCTACTAAGATGCAATGCCTGTTTAAAACAGGCTTTTGAATTGTACAAAGTGGCTATCCTGTATTTTTATTCAAATTTAGCAACTTTCAAGCTGAACGTAAAGAATGATATGGAAATTGAACGAAAGAAGGCCGAAAACTCACTCAAATTTTCACTTTGGATTAACACGTTTACTTTTATCCAACTTTTATTCATCAAAACCACTTACAAACAACCTAAACTTTCTGAGAGTAACAACTTTAGCTTTGTACAACAGTTATTCTTCAACTGAATAGTTTTTGTTGCCTAATGCTCGAACCTGAAAAAAAATCTCCTCTTAACAGAAACATTGTTATGAGCATTCAAACCCTGTACAAAATTACAAAGAAATGTACAGCAAAAACGTCCAGGCAAACCATACCTTTTTCTGTATTTTAAGAACATTTTGAAACATCATAATTCTATTTTCATTAGCTCAAACCTGATCAATTTTTCAATTCTTACTTATTTTTTATGTGTTCTTTCTTATGATGGAGTCAGTTTCGGAATTGACTCATATCTAAGAAACTTAGTCCCATACCCCTGCTCGTTTTATTAATGCCAAAACTCTTGTTTCGGTCTCCACGTGAACGTTTCATTTGGAAATCACTTCAAACTCGTCCCGTGTCGAACATAGGTCATTCCAGGACAAATCGTCCATGTAAACGCACCATGTAAAATGGTATGGTCACATAATTTGTTCAGAGAGTGTTGGTTACCCATTGTGAAGGTTCGACCATATATTGATTCAGGGGTAACCGTAAGTAGGGCTACACACTGACCTATGTTAATTCTCCAAATGATTTTTTGAGGAACTTTGGAGAATGCTTCGTTCATGACCTCAACGACCCTATTGTCTAGAGTATCTATCATGGAACCAAAGGACACGAGAATAACACCTTCTTCACCAGAACTCTCCATAAAAGATTCCAAATCAGCTGGAAGTGGTTTGGCTGGAGCAGAAGCGAAGCTACCAACTTCTCTTACAACTAAAAATATAATAAAGGTAAAGAAATCATACAAAAAGATATTTAGACACAGCTGTAATTATATATGTTGGTAGCAATGGGATAGAAATTGGAAGCAAAAGGTTAGACGATGGATTATTTTATGAACATTGATTCTGTAGATCGATTAGTTTTTTTTAATTTCATCAAGAACTTAAAATAGAAAATATCAGTCTCGATGAAGAATCTAGTAGTTTGTAAAAGTGGTTTGGCTGGAGCAGGAAGGAAGCTTCCAACTTCTCTTACTGACATCTGAGATCGATATGGAAAGCATGCAAAGATAAAGTTTTGAATCATATGAAATGTGGATTAGTCTTAGTCCTACTGAAGGGGTCGTTAGGCAACGATAAAGCTAAAGGTAAAGCACTAATATTTAGTGTCGGTAGTTCCTTCAGCTGAACGCTGGTCCCAGGAAGCTGACGGTGCGCTCTTTATCCCCCTAGGCCTCTTTCCATCAGTCCTCCGTTTTATGGGTATTTTAAGCTAATTAAAGCTACATGGAAAGAAGTCGATACAAGTGTTATGTGATCCGACAGAGAATTGATTTTGGGACCTTGTGCATCAGAAAGCCGCGCACTAACCAACTGAACTACACTTACTCCTAGCTCAAAAGAGACGATTCCCTTCTCAAAAATAAAGGGCGGTTCTCTTAAAAATTAACAATGAGATTTTCTTGAAACACCGACTTCAAACTGCATCTAGCACCTCTTGATTTGAAATGGCCGCGAGAAGAATAATGATCTAAAATTGTTGTTGTTGTGGTTATTTTTGTTGTTGTTGTGGTTGTTGTTGTTGTTGTTGTTGTCATCGTCGTGGTTGTCTTCGGTGAAATGCAGTTTTACTAGCTAGTCGCGTTTGCGCTAAAACTCTCTGTACTTACATGGCGGTAAAGGCATGGCATAGTCCAGCACCAAATCTTTTTCCAACAAAATTAAATCTACAGTCATCATAGTCTCTCGAATGCTTTCCTGGACTCTGATTCTGTGTTTTTCCTTTAGCTTTCCATAAGTTGGATACATAAAACCTTCTAAGAAAAGATACCTTAACAAATAAAACCCAAAGTTTTTGATCCGGTCTAGAAAACCCATATTTGGAGAAAGCCCTGAAAAAAGTAATGGAACATACGAGGGATAAATGGAGACTCGGTAGAGATCTAGCGTTGGAGTAGAAAGTCCACTTTCCAAGACTACTACATGTGGGAGGTCAAACTTGGCTGCCACAAGCAGAGAACACGGGAACAAAGAATCTCCAACTATTAGCTCCGCAGTTTTAAGCTCATTTAAAACGCCTGGGTTACTGAGGAAGGCATCACAGTAGCTCTTTTGATAGTTGAAAAATGATGCAACTTGGGCGAGGCTCATTCCTTTTCTGGATGATCTTCTCTGGATGAGTTTTCGTAGTTCTTCACTGTTTGATGTGCTGAAGACTTTGACGTACGGTTTTCCTTTAGCTTTGTCAGCTTCGTTACCGACAAAAATTATCACCTGTAACGACATCAATTTAAGAATTACATTCTAGAACGCAAACGCTAATTTAAACAATGGGCAACAAAGGATTTTGACACTATTTAGCACTAATTAGTTGCTAAGTTGTTTAATGCATGGTTTTAGTAATTAATGAACTGGTGATATTTTGTACCGTTTAGTGAGTAACTGTTTATGCTTTCAGTGTTTGCGCTCTAAACTTACTTCGCTTCTACATCCAAAAATATCAAATAATGCACTTATATCTGTAATTATTAAAAAGTTTTAAAAACATAGTATAACCAAAAAGATGTGTAGCTCACATGCTGATGATTGGCTTCAAAACAACTACTGGGTCAGATCTTTTGAAAAGGTACTTCTAATTTTAACAGGTACCTATACCTTTTGCAAAATGGAATCACGCAAAACTATTTGGTCTTTTCACGCGTCACGGATGATTAAAAAATCTCTTTCACGTTCACAAAAAAATCAGAAGTTGCTTTCCGTGGACGCAAAAAGATTTTAGACCTTAAATCACGTTTCACGTCAAAATCAATCAGCCCTTATTGTTTCACGCAAAAGGTATAAGGCACCCTGTTTTAACGAGTTCAAAATAACATAAAAGTATACTGACGCCGATAATCTTATCATGGGCGGTAAGAGAATCTTCAGCTTTGTAACGGGAGAAATTTTTGTTATCGAACGAAATAAATAACTACTTACTGAGTTTGGTGTCTCTGTCTTGACTTTATTAATCAGAAACCCAAACCTCCCTTAGATAAAGCACTGCTTACCTCTCATTTTTACGTCCCCCATTTTTGATCAGTGCAAAACTAGTCACTATTACTTTCCTCTAACGACTCGCTCTAAAAAAATGCCCGGTCGCTTGGCCAATAGCTTAATTCATCATACCAAAATGCTACAGGGCACGAACTAAACACCACAGGGGTTCCCAGACCTTAATAGTTTGGGCTACCTTTGGTCTTCTTCGGTGTAAAGCCTTCTCACAAAACATATTGTTAGTAAAACGCTTCTTAAAACCTCAAAAAAGCTTTAAACTCAAGAAATACCTTGTTCATTTATTCATTTACCTTTTCTTATGTTCGGTTATGCTTTTGAAGCAATTTACCAAAACGAAATTCTTCTCAGTAATATATTTACACAAGGGAAGACACTTAGCTGATCATTAAAATTTAGAAGAGCAGAAGTTGGCTGATCACTTAGGGGGTGGGGGACAGGAGATGTAGCGTACAAAAAACAAACGTAAAATGGTTTAATTGTTGCTCGAATGGTTTGGAGTGTTTCATTATTTTTGTCTCGGATGATTTACCACCAATTGAAAGTAAAGTAAAAGTAGTTTTAGCAAAAATATAGATCGTAAACATATGTACGGACCCCTCCACCAACTAGACGCACACGTGCGTTCACTCGTGCCCTGGGAGCCCCTTTTAGGAGAGGCTTCAATGACCGGCCCCATTCGTACTCTTCCCAGAGCCGTTTCACGCATTCTTCACTTCACCGTAACATAATAAAGACCTTTTTTGACCTTTTTAAAGAATATCTGATTAGTCAATTTGTCCGTCAGCAGCTATTAGTGTTTGCCTTTATGCATGGATATTAGATATCTCCAACATGCAAAAATATACCAGTTTATTCAACTTTTTATTACTCGTGCCCAGGCCGTAGGCCGGGAACGAGTTATAAACTGCAAATGTTTTTTTCCCCCTGATTTCGTCTCGAGAAAAGGCCATTCTTGTGCAATCGGTGGAGTGATGCACCCCTGATTGGTTAAGAGCGTAAGAAACAATGCCCTTCATTCATCACCTTTGAGCGACTGCGAACGCAAGCCAGGAACTTTAGGAATGCAAGATGGCCGACTACAAATAAAAACAGCTTTCAGAGACAGGCTCTTCCAGCACTAAAACAATGTAAAATGGAGCTTTTAACTCGAGATATACCTAGACACTTATAAGAGCTTCAGAATGGGCTGTTATTTTGAGCTTCATCTCCAATACTTTGACCAAATATCCAATTCTAATTGGAGTACTTCAAAGGAGGCCCTCGCGATACGAACTATTTCCTATGAGCTGGAAATCTACGAATTTCTCATCCTACATGTTGCTAAACAAACATACATAGAAGCAAGTCAGTTATATTTCTCATTCGCATTCAAGAGATCTTGATGTTTTTGTACTGAATGTTAATATCGGAGACCATTGCATGGAATTAGGTTCCATTGACCTTGTATTTCGCGTTTGGTCACGTAACGTCTTTTATTCAATATATAAAACATCCGAAAAATACACGATTTGTTATTGTGCCAAAAACACCGTTGTAGAAGTTTTTACAGCAAACCGAATTGAGATACATAGTGAAATAAAAAAGTTGACTAAAACTGGTATATTCGCAGGGAATATTTTTGCATGTCGGACATATGATATAATACCTATGCACAAAGGCAAACACTAATAACTGCTGACAGACAAATCGACTAAACAGGTATTCTTTAGTTTAAGTTAGCCGATTCAAAAAAGGTCTTATGTTACGGTTAACTATTTCCCGGAATGGTGAAGAATGCGTGAAACGGCTCGGGGAAGAGGGCTCCCGGGGCACGAGTGAACGCACGTGTGCGTCTAGTTTCACTATACATCTCAATTGTTTGCTGTAAAGACTTCTACAACGACGTTTTTGGCACAATAACAAATCGTGTATTTTTTCGTTCATGTTTCGGATGTTTTACATTACGTGACCAAAAGCATCAGGTCAAATAGAGCCTTGGTTCCATGAAAATATATAAATATATAAAAATTCAGTATAAAAACCTCTCAAGATCTCTTGAATGCTTGAATGAGAAATATAATTGACTTGCCTCTATATGCGTTCGTTTAGCAACATGTAGGGTGAGAAATTCGTAGATTTCCAGCTCAAAAAAGGAATCACTTCTTTATCGCGTCTCGCGAGAGCTTCGGTTTCAAGTACTCCATTGAGAGTTCGATATTTGGTCAAAGTATTGGAGATCAAGCTCAAAATAACAGTCCATTCTGAAGCTCTTATAAGTATATAGGTATATCTCGAGTTAAAAGCTCCAAATTACATTGTGCTACTGCAGGAAAAGCCTGTCTCTGAAAGCTATTTTCTTTGTAGTCGGCCATCTTGCATTCCTAAAGTTCCTCGCTGGCGTTCACTACGGAGGTGATGAATGAAGGGCATTGTTTTTTACGTTCTTAACCAATCAGGGGTGTAACACGTGACCGATTGCGCAAGAATGCTGCATTCTCGAGACGAAAAGAGGAAAAAAAAACATTTGCAGTTTATAACTCGTTCCCGGCCTAAAGGCCTGGGCACGAGTAATTACCTGAATACAATACAAATACGCACAAATTCTCCCCTCCACCACTCTCTGCGTGTTCAGGCAACTTCTGCTTCAATTCGGCTCCAAATTATTGCTAGTAAATGTCGAATTTCTTATACTATTTCTGATCATTTCGTGATGAAACTTCTTCACAAAACAGAATTTATAAATTTGTATGTTCTTATGTAGTTAAATAGAACGTTTGTACTCGTTAAGTCGCATTTTGAGCGAGCTCGAAAAAAGCTGTCTTCCCTTGCGTAAATATATGCACGCGGTGAACCGTGCAAAGCAGCTCACAGTGGTATCAATTTTAAGAGGTTGTAGAAAGATCTCTCACACAAATTTATCCATTCTAAAGCAATATAAAGGCTTTTTTCCCCATTAAGACTCAGCTCCAAATGAATTGATGCTTTTTTGTAAGATTTTTTATACTAGCTTGAAAATCGCTATATACATTACTTTGAATCAAGGACCGGACTACAGGAAACCCAAACTGTTAAGGTCTGGGAGCCCCTGTGCTAAATAATGCTGCTGCTGCTGTTAGGTTGTACTAGACAAGGCGCATTTTCGAGAAATCAGATACCTGGAGGCATTTTGGGGTAGAGGCTGGTAACATAACTATTCTAAACCGATTTTTCATGCTGAATCCGAATATGACTGTTACCAAGACGTATTCTGCAATCTTATACGTGTAAGGCGTGTTTTGTGAATTGCTACAGTCATTTCATACTAACGGCTTTTTCATGTAATTCCAAAAGTTCCCAAATTTAAAAACAATTACCATAGCTGGAAAGAGCACATCAACATCAGTAAAACTGTGAAGTTTGAAGGATATCAGTTGAAAAATCAAGGAGATACGAATTTTCAAAAATCGAAATTTGTTGGTATCTCTTGCATAACTGTAAGTGTTTTCATACAAAATTTCGTTTTTTGAAAATTCGTATCTCCTTGATTTTTCAACTGATATCCTTCAAACTTCACAGTTTTACTGATTTTGATATGCTCTTTCCAGCCATGGTAATTGTTTTTAAGTTTGGGAAGTTTTAGAATTACATGAAAAAGCCGTTAGTATGAAATGACTGTAGCAATTCACAAAATACGTCATTTACACAATAAGATTGCAGAATACGTCTTGGTAACAGCCATATTCGGATTCAGCCTTAAAAATTAGTTTAGAATAATTATGTTACCAGCCTCTACCCCAAAATGCCTTTTGCCCTTTTTGCGATCGACTTTTTCAATTTTGCGCCTTGTCTATACCTAACATGGCGAACAGTAACACGAAGGACCAAAATCACGTTAATATCGCTATAATTCGTGTTTTCTATGCAAATATTCACCAAAACAAACTTATTTATCCCTTACAAAGTTAAAGTCGTACGATTTGGATCTTATTTGCCTATATTTCTGTGTCTTTACGATATACGTGACAGTGTTGCGTGACAGATATTGACTCGTAATAAATCGAAAACCGTTCATCGAAAGAACTCAGTTTTTTGTGTGAGGACTTTTCTTAATGATATAAATAAAATATCTAGGAAACAGTTTCGTGTGATGAATAGTTTAGATTTTCACTTTTTGATGACGTTACGTGATCCCAACTGAAGAAACAAAAGAACTGTCTGTATACATTTGTGTATAGCTTAAAATTTTCATAGGTCTGTTGGGACTGTTGGCCTTTTTTTTACCACCGTGTGCATAATTACGCGTCCAGCCAGACCAAAGTCTCGATTGGGATTTGGTTAATAGGCTACCGGGAAGCCAGCTAGCAAAGTGTACAGACATTGCATGAGAAAACTCCGCCTCTGTCTGGATTTTTGATGTTTGCCCAACTTTAGTCTGGCGGGACGCGTAGTTTTGCGGTGGTAATCATCGAAATATCTAAACAACCTAAATAGAAAGCTTACATTTAAACATTTAAAATAGCATTTAAAGTATTAAGGAACACTCCTGAAATCTACTGCACAGTTTAAGGAGACACACTATTTACAACTGCATTATTTACATACACATACCTCGTGGCCTCTTCGTCCAAGTTCATCGGCGAGTTTTGCTAAAACCAAGTAATGGCTTGGACCAAACATTGGCATCAGAATTATCTTTGCTGTCAAACAACCACCGACACACAAAAGAAAGGAAGCGACGACTAGTAGGTTCTTCATCTTTGGAACTGAAAAAGCTTTCGTGCCGTTTAATAGTGGATTTGTTAAATTTGCATACGATGAGTGACATACGTTAGCTTGCGTTACCGTGAAAAGTTATGTATAAATGTTCTACAGGACAGTGATGACAGATTTTGTCCCTTATCCAAACAACCCCAGTGCCCTCTGGACTACGTGCCTGGCCAAAGTCTTGTCAACACCACGGTTAAGCAAACACAGATTACGCCAAATGGTACAAAGCGACTGGAGCTCTTCTTTAAACCGTCTTTAAACCGTTATTTTTCTTGACCGCGATGATCGAAGAAACTAACTATTTGACAAGAAATGAGCGTTATTTCGCGATGTTCGGAGAAACTATTTGACAAGAAATGATCTTGTGTTTGCTTAACCGCCGGTGTTGACAAGACTTTGGGGGTGTCTGTAAAACACGGAACAATGCCGGAACACCCCGGAACACCCCGGAACACTAAAAAAATAAATAAAAACAAAATAAATAAAAACAAAATAAATAAAAGTAAAATTACGTTTTTCAAGTAAATAGAATGATCAAGTTAAAACCTAATGCTTATTCTGTAAATTTCAACGGAAAGCCGTGGCGGATTTTTGGACCCTAAGGTCGATAAATAATAAACTGAGCATACGATGATATACAGTGATTAGGCCTTTTTTCAAAACTATGCGTTGCTTTTACCTTGCTGTGAATGATGAAATTTCTTTTCTCATATAATCAATTGATTACTTAAGGTGAGTCAATAGTTCCAAATGGCCGAATCGGTCATATCGGTTTTTGGCTCCTAACTTTGACTCCCTTTGAGCAATGACCGTCAAACGGCACCAAAATCTAAAACAGTCATTCAGCTATAATATGATATACACTGATCGCGTTTTATGTCAGTAATTTGTGATGTATACGGCATTAAACGAATGAGCTGTTGTCACAAAAACTCGATTTTGTGGAAAATCTAGCCGTTTTATTTCGCTGAAAAATTTAGAATCCTTTTAGCTAAACATAACAGACAACTCGGCCACGTTTTAAGAAATTCGTCGGAACAGAAGTCTCGCAACAGAAGCGAACAGAAAAGGCACCTAAATTCTCTATTGTCATCATCTTGAATGTTGTGAACGAAATAGTCGCTCCCTAAACATGCTTTAAAGCCTCGGTTTTAGGCTAAAGCTGGCGGCAATTCATTATACTTTCGACTGTCATACCGCGATTGTCGACCAGACTGACCGTTTTAAAGTATTTTAAAGTTTTATGAATGTAATAAAATGCTCAAATACCTGCCTAGGTCCAAGAAGTTGCGTTTTCTCCAATTTCTTCGTACATTTTTCAAATTGTTCCGTTAGAATTTTCCCACATAAGCTTTAAAGCACTGTGATAAAGTATTAACCAATTTTGCTGCTGTTCGTGGTTTGGAATAAGAGAAATTACGTTTTTGGTTGAGCTCAGTTCCATCTCGTCGCTCAAAGCAAAAATTTTGCTGCTTTGTTTTTGAATACGCAGTGAGGCAAGGTGCAAGATATGTCAAGAATTCGCACCCTTGTTAGGGGGGAGCCTCTATTATACAGTTACGAAATTATAACCACGAACTACCAGGTGAACGGAGATTTTATTTTCAACCAATCAGAGTGCGTTCAGTATTTTTGCGAACGGCCCTCGTCCCCAGGCTACTTACTTCACGGTCGACGAGTATGAGAATCCGCCATTTTGCAACTGGAGTTTATAATAAATTGTTTTCAATAAAGATATGTGGTGAACAACTGTAAATTTAGTCTTCTTCATGAGTCTAACGTGTAAGTTATTGTTGTACAAATGTTTGTAAGTTTTTATGATAAACTTTTTATTTGGCATTGTGTACTGTACTTAAGTTAATTATTCCGTTCAGTTGATAAATATAAAATTAAAGTTATTAGCAAATTCATGCAGTTGTAGACTCGCCAAAACCCTCAAGTACACTTCCATATCGAAAAAACTCATTTTTAAAATCATAGCCCTTATTTACTGTGCTGTTAAGCACGATATTTTGTTTGTAAACCGATTTCCTTTAGGAGACTCGCACTATCAACACGCTCGCCTCGGTCAACTCTCAAAATCACGTATTGTTTGATAAGAAAGAAAACAGCCAAAACACTGAGCGTTAAAATGACGATACCAACAGCTTATTTTCATATTTTAGGCTAAATCTTTCTTAAATGCATAAACATATATTCGCTCATTAACTTTAGGAGTGAAATATTTTCGCAGAATGATAAGTTCTTGCTCCTTCAACATATCGTGACGGTATTGCGTGACACAGTTTTGATCGCTGATAAAACGATGGCAAAGCGACAGGAACAGTCAAAATTTAAAGGGAGACTTCTTTCAAACTCTTGCTAATTTATGTGATTAAAAGCTTTCAGAAATAATTTTTCTGATATTTTGCTTGTTCATCAAGGGACCTGGGGACCAGGGCCGTTCATTTTGTCCAATAATGCTTTGCACGCCGTGTTCACCGTTCACCTGGATAATGCAATATGCATTTTGTCGGCATACTGTATAATAGAGGCTCCCCCCTAACAAGGGTGCGAATTCTTGACATATCTTGCACCTTGCCTCATTGTGTATTCAAAAACAAAGCAGCAAAACTTTTACTTTGAGCGACGAGATGGAACTGAGCTCAACCAAAAACGTAATTTCTCTTATTCCAAACCACGAACAGCAGCAAAATTGGTTAATACTTTATCACAGTGCTTTGAAGCTTATGTGGGAAAACTTCTAACGGAACAATTTGAAAAACGTACGAAGAAATTGGAGAAAACGCAACTTCTTGGACCTAGGCAGGTATTTGAGCATTTTATTACATTCATAAAACTTTAACATACTTTAAAATGGTCAGTCTGGTCGACAATCGCGGTATGACAGTCGAAAGTATAATGAATTGCCGCCAGCTTTAGCCTAAAACCGAGGCTTTAAAGCATGTTTAGGGAGCGACTATTTCGTTCACAACATTCAAGATGATGACAATAGAGAATTTAGGTGCCTTTTCTGTTCGCTTCTGTTGCGAGACTTCAGTTCCGACGAATTTCTTAAAACGTGGCTGAGTTGTCTGTTATGTTTAGCTAAAAGGATTCTAAATTTTTCAGCGAAATAAAACGGCTAGATTTTCCACAAAATCGAGTTTTTGTGACAACAGCTCATTCGTTTAATGCCGTATACATCACAAATTACTGACATAAAACGTGATCAATGTATATCATATTATAGCTGAATGACTGTTTTAAATTTTGGTGCTGTTTGACGGTCATTGCTCAAAGGGAGTCAAAGTTATGAGCCAAAAACCGATATGACCGATTCGGCCATTTGGAACTATTGACTCACCTTAAACTTACATAACCTAAAGATGTGTAGGGCTAATATTGTCAGTATAAAGCAACGTCTAGTAGGTATGTACCTTTTTTCCTAGTACGGAAGCCATCGTATCCAATGACCGTCGTTAATTTGCGTAGTAGTTGATTGACAGCAGTTGTGAAGTTTTATCGCGTATTAACTCCATGTGCTCAGTCACTTCCCGGGGAGATGTCTTCAAGCGAAGAAGTCGACCCCGACGTGGAGATCATAAATAAGTAAGTGCGTGAATTTCTATCTATTTTGGTTTCAATTTATTTCATTTATATTTTTCATTTTTTAGTATATTTATTTTATTTTTTCTGGCTTATTTTATTTTTATTTATTTTGCTTTTATTTATTTATTATATTTTTTTAGTGTTCCGGGGTGTTCTGGGGGTGTTCCGGCGGTGTTCCGGAGGTGTTCCGGGGGTGTTCCGGCAGTGTTCCGTGTTTTACAGACACCCAGACTTTGGCCAGTCACGTAAACTCCAGAGAGCACTGGGGTTGTTTGGATAAGGAGTATAAGGGCCAAAATCTGTCCCCCACAAATGTCACTGTCGAACTACGAAAGAACAATAGTATCTAGGCTTGTTGCCTACCTGGGCTTTTCTCTTCTGTGGATCGTTTTAACTGTCAATGATTAAACCGCGTTTACTGGCGAGGGGATATCATGTTCGCGTCCTCAGACCGTTGGCTACAGTTGAACCGTACGGGTTTCTAACGCATCGGTTGGAGTTTTAAAGAAAGTTACGGGCCTCGTAAAAGACTATTTGGCTTTTTAAAACGTTGGGAGGAATACAAAAAGGCAGAATAACAGAAATTCAAGGTAGTTTACAAATGTTTTAATATTTAAATAGATTTTCAAAAGGCCTCAGATGATTATTATCCTATCGCCTGTGGTTTCACTATTTCATTATAATTAATTCGAATTCTTATATACCCGTTATATACCAACTGTCATTTTTTTCCGTGCTCTGATTGGGCGAGAGCACATCAAGTGAACGTCAACAAATTTTGCTGTTTCCCCAGCAACAACTCTCAGCGGGCAACAGTGAGTTTTATTGACCGGTAATAACAAAACAAGTTGATTGAGCTTTGAAGGCACGTTTTTGGCAGCGCGCGTTTACAAATTCATTCATTCGGACGGCATGCATGAGGCAAAACTCGTGTTTATTGTCAAAAAATGAAGGAAACTTGGGATAACAAGAATTGCTTGTAGAGCAGCAAGTGATAACATCTGTGCATGTCCCCAACTTCTATTGTCGTGGACAAATGGATAATTTTGAAAGGATAATTTCTAGCTGTTCATACTTCTGCACTCAAATGTAATGCTCCGAAAAACTTTGAGGAGACTATATACGACTCTATTTATGAGAGAGGTATCCCTAAGCCAGGTTAAAACCGTAATTGAGGTCACTTCCGTCCAGCGGCTCGCGCATACTCGTCATGTTATCACTTGCTGTTGTCGTGGAGTAGGACATACGAGGTGTATAGTTGTCTTTACACAAAACAAGTATTCTTTCTTCTTTCTTCTATTCTTTCTTCTAGGTTACAATTACACTGATGACGCAATTTTGGTCTTGTTAAAATCATTATAAAAACAGCTGACTGACATGAATACAAGAAATTAAGTATTTTCAATTTACATGGAAGAACTTTCACCAACTTCATACTTAACTTATAATTTAAATGAAACTGTAAAACAAGTCTAGTTTGCATGTAAAATTCGTTTTAGTCGAATTAACGTTGATAAATTGACTTATATAAAACAGCATAATGTAAATATAAATTTTCAGTTTTCTAAGTGTCGGCACGCCTCTAACCACCGTCAAGTTGGCGCCAAAAAGCAATCAGCCAGTCAGCATCGCGATGGCACGGACAGACGTATCGGAAGTGACGTATACTCAAGCCATGAAAAATCAACTCGATGGGTTACCATTTTTTCTTAAGGACGTCCGCAGTCAAAAACATTTACCATGTTTACGTTTTTTCCTTCACATTTCGCATGGTGAGATGTCATCATGGAAGTTCAAAGAGCAAATAAAAAATGGGGGTCACCGTTCTCGTTGAGGAATGAGATGACATCAAAATACACCCACTTTCTCATCGAAGATCGCCTGCGCGCCAATCTATACGAGTCGAGTAAAGAAATCATTTTTTGTAGAAAAACCAAATGGATTGCTCAATGTTTAGTTACACAACCGCTTAATAATCCATGGAATAATAGTATGTGTAAATATTTGTAAATACTTAATAAATAGTTGTTTTTAATTCGAATTGGCAGCCATCAGCAACGCTTTTGCCGAGACGTAGCTGGAAGTTTTTATTATGATTTTACCATAATCTTTTTCTCAAATTTACAATGTTGACAGCTTATGTTATTCTTTATCAAATATTGAAATAAAAAGTGTGGGTCACCGTATTCGTTTCCGAGATATTGAGCTGTAAGAGCCGTAAAGTTTGACACTTGGCCGCCATTTTGAATACCGAAAGGAGACTGGGTCCAGTAGCTACCTGAGAGATCTTTTCCATCCTTTTTATGTAGTTTTTCAACCTGAACGAATTTTTTCCCCTCGGTAAAATTCCTTTTGTTATTATTATTTTCTTTTTTTAAATAATTCCCATTTAAAAAAATTGAAAAACTCCTTACCGGAAAAAATTGAGGTAGCGCGCGCTGGCGTCCTTAAAGGCGGTGTTACACGAAACGATTTTTATCGACGATTATATTTTCAGCGCAACGGCGTTGCGAAAAAAATCTTTTTCGTGTAACATGACACTTGGAACGATTTTACTTGCAATTTTCGCTTCGGCAACGCGTTGCGAGTTTTTGAATCCAAGTCAGAAACTCGCAACGGAAAATATTGCAAGTTGTTGCAACGTTGCGCAGAAAATCGTCGTTAAAAATCGTCTCGTGTAACATCGCCTTAAGCATGGTGCTCCGCTCGCGCGAACCGAAGGCTTGTGCGGGATCTCCGCTATAATTTCAGGAAATTCTCATTTATAAATAGAAAACATTAGCAATAAACGACATGGCTAAGATGTTTTAGTTTTCTTCGAGGTCTCACAACAAAGGTTGATCACTCGTTTCACCACGACTACAATGACAACTAACACCAGTACAACAACCAGTCCTAACACAAGCAGAACATCCAACATATACAACTGATAAAAAGGTAGTTCCAGGCCTTTGGGTTTGAGATGGGCCAGGTTACCAACGGCATGAAGGTATTCTATCAACTCCGCTGCCTCTTGCACTGGGGGTCGAGGGCGCATCTTGATCACACGAGAGATGTGAAGGGCTTTTTTTCGATACCTAAAAAGGTGTTAAACTAACAATGATGACTAACTGTATCACATTATACTTTACACATATACCCCGGCCCGATGAAACAAGACTACAATCTTGGACAAAAAAGGTTAAGAATGTTTCTTTTTTGGAAGAAATGAATATGGGCTTCGGCAAGAGAATCGTAGGGACTTACCGAATTGTTTGAGTGTAATTAATTTATTAAGATAGACACTAGTGAAAAGCGTCTGCGCATGCGTGCATATTACGATGTTTTCTTAAGAAATGTGTGAGTTTTAGCTTGAAATGAACGGCTCGTGTTCTCGGTGTATACATAAAATTTCTCTTGCATACTTTTGTAAGACAAAGATATTGCATTAATGAAGACATTATGTGAATACTTAAGTTTCACGAAATGACCTCAAGTTTTGACATTTTGTAAAATCTATTTTTGAAGGCAAGGATATAACCGAAATTTGCATAAGTTTACAAAAGTACGAAGACGTGACTACGAGCATGCGCAGACGTTTTTCACTGGTGTTATTATGATATATATGCATTTTCAAGTTGGTAATTTCAAATGACCAGGTTGGGTTCGATGTTAAATAATTGATTGAACATTTGCGCTTGACGTCACTTTACTACAACAATTCGGAATACTCTACGAATTTTCTTCTTTAATAATATAGTAGAACAATTGGCACTTATATAACTATTTCATAAAAGAAAGCAGACAGTACATTCTGGTTATTGTATATTATATGACGCAATAATGCAAATGGCCCATTCCCCCAAACTGCTTTCTCGTATTTTTTATAGTAAACAGTGTTCAATGCCTTTCGTTCCTTACAGTTTTCTTTCTTCCCTCCAACCTCCTCTCTTTCCCCCTTCCTTTTCCGTCCTTCATCTTTCTCATCCTTCGTCATTTTTATCCTTCCTCCTTTCCCAGTTCTTTTCTTACTTATTCAATACTTCCGCTGTTGCAATTTCTGTATGCTTTAACACTCATTTGGTTCTTCGTACTGCTACTAACATAATCCACTAATTTGATAACGACTCACCTTTGCTTTCGTATTACTTGGTTCACAATCCCAACAAGTTGCTCTACAGTTGCTGTTGTTACATCTAGAACTTCACCAAGACCAATATACTCTACGTAACGTGCATTATCAAACTGATCGGCAAAAAGTGGTGAACAAACCAATGGTACTCCATGATAAACAGATTCTGCAAGACCACCTGCCCCACCATGGGAGATAAACAACTTGGTTTTCTTGTGACCCAGGATGTCATTCTGTGGAAGCCATCTCATTGTTTTGATATTCGAAGCAATCTTGCCATCAAATGTTTCTGTTGATTTTGATTACAACGTCTATTATTGAGTGACCAGACGAAGGCACAAAAATGGTTGATAATTGGAGGTGGTTTACAGTTGCTAAGGACGCATGCGTTCATCGAGATGGGCGCCGGGTTTCGTCGCGGGACGAATTTTAGCTGGGACGAAAAAATTGGTAGGGATATCTAACAGTATTTAGGGCTTGTACAAACCTGTATTTATTTTCCAAATAATTTTGTGAGGAACTTTGGAGAATGCTTCGTTCATGACCTTAGCGACCTTATTGTCAAAGGAATCCACCAAGCCACCAAAGGATACAAGAACAACGCCTTCTTCGCCAGAACTCTTCATAAAAGATTCCAAATCTGCTGGAAGTGATTTGGCTGGAGCAGGAAGGAAGCTACCAACTTCTCTTACATCTAAGACACAAAAAGTCAATTGCATTTTGATGGGACATAAAAAACGATATGGAAGAAATACAAAGATATCATATGAAATGTGGATAAGTCATGCAATGATTATGCAATGACAAGAGACCATAATACTAAGAGAGCGAAACTCTGTATTGATGTCTGTGCGATGTTCGTGGCGGCTAAGGCTATTTTTAGTCATTTCGCCATCGCGCGCGCAAGGCTCTCAAACAAAAGAAATTTAAAAGCCGAATGCAAACGGTCCCGCCCGAGCGCACGGCAAAGATCAAATTCTATTGGTTGAGGGACTTGCGCGCGCGATGGCGAAGTTACTAAAAATAGTCTTAGCCGCCACGAACATCGCACAGACATCAATACAGAGTTTCGCTCTCTTAGTATTATGGTCTCTTGGCAATGATTAATAAAATCATTAAAGAAATAATTATATAGAAATATTTGTTATATGTGCAAACATGTAGTCTCCTTCGCAGTCGTTTTTAGTCTCGTCACGCCGCCTGGCGTGACAAGACTAAAAACGGCTGCGAAGGAGACTATAGCAAACATGCTGTTCCCTTCGATTTGATGCCGTCGACTCGAGGCCAAGAAGTATATGATGATTATCTTAAATTTACTTATTCGTTTTATTTTGTCGTGTTTTAGTTGTTTTGTTTTTGTTACTTGTTTTGTTTGCCTTGAGTCGCCCTTGCACTAAAACTCTCCGTACTTACATGGCGGTATAGGCATGGCATAGTCCAGCACCAAATCTCTTTCCAACAAAATTAAATCTACGGTCATCATAGTCTCTCGAATGCTTTCCTTGGGTCTGATTTTGTGTTTTTCCTTTAGCTCGCCATAAATTGGACAGAGAGTTCTTTCGACAAAAAGACACTCTAACAAATAACACCCAAAGTTTTTGATCCGCTCTACAAGACCCATATTTGGAGACAGCCCTGAAGACACAGTTGGAACATAGGATGGATAAATGGAGACTCCATACAGCTTTAGTGTTTCAAAGAAAATTGAACTTTGCGCCACTACTACATGTGGAAGGTCAAACTTGGCTGCAACAAGTGCGGAACACGGGTACAAAGAATCTCCAACAATTAGCTCCGCAGTTTTAAGTTCATTTAAAACGTCTGGGTTACTTAGGAAGGCATTGCAGTACGTTTTCTGATAATCGAAAAGGAGTGCACACAAGGCTGCGTGGCTTATTTTGGATGATGAAGCGTGAAAGGGTTTTCGCAGTTCTTCGCTATTTGGCGTGTTGAAGACTTTGACGTATGGTTTTCCTATGGCTTTTTCAGCATCATTGCCAACAAAAATTATCACCTGTAATAACATCAATTTAAGAATTACTTCCTAAACGTACATTAATTTTCCATCACAAAATATCAAGAAAACCACTAATAGTGTCTTATTGCTCTTAGTCTGAATTAGTGCATATTTCGTATGAGTGTGAAAGACTACGGTACGGTTACCCGCGCGGCACGGACACGGCACTGAACCTCGCCTGCTGATTTCTTTACAAATTTACAAAGACATCAGCAGGCGAGGTTCCGTGTCGCGCCGTAACCGTACCGTAGTTTTTCTCACTCATAAGAAATCTGTTCTATATATAAATATCACATCTATAAAAAGGGGCCTTTCTTTTGGCCTTTACTAAAAAAAGTTCTATATCTATGCAGTGAGCGAAGGACTCATATAGCAACTATTACGTCACAAACTCGCTTCAGTCTTTATCAGTTGTCTTGTCAGAGAGTTCTCGGAAATGTTTTTGAATTTTGCCGACAAGTCATTAAGTGGACTTTAACGGCTTATTTCTTTCAGAATATTTCAGATATGGAACTCAAACTTCATATACCAAAATATTGCTTTGCAAAACAAAGTTTTGCTATAATTTATGCCAACTTTAATTTAGGTAAATTTGCCGGTATGTATGCAATTATATAACAACAAGTAATATGTTTCAATAAGTCAAAGAACCCGTAGCATAATCAAGGCATGAAAATACGGAAGTCCAGGAGGGCCAAATCCATGGCAGATTACCTCACTTCCAAAATCCTTTTTATGTTTTCTAACCTTGTACCATTTTACCGTTTTACCTCATTTTACTGTTTTACCGTTTTACCTGTTTATCTTTTTTACCGTTTACCATTTTACCCTTTTTGCCCTTTCACCTTTTTTACCGTTACACCTTTTTACCGTTACACCTTTTGCCTAGATTGTGTTAGGGACACTCAGTAGAGACTTTTTCTTGGCTTCTTTAATCGATATATTTCCTGGACTCTAAGTCAATTCTACAACAACTTTCTGCATCTCAATCTTCTAGTTACAATGCACCCCTTTTATAGGGACTTGTTGGAAAATCTAATTAACTGACAACCTGTCAAAATTATTCGATATTAACTAGGAAATTTCTAGGGGCGGTGCCTCTTAATAAGAACACGAAAATTACAATATTTATGCTTGAGACTATCAAAAATCAGTTGTTGTACGATTAAAATACAATTTACAAGAAAGCGTTTGGTCATGAAAGGTCAACTGGTACATCGGTTTAAAAGGTTTTAGGGCGCTGTTAAAGTACCGATTAACTTTAATAAACTACAGGGGGGAAGGCGTCGTAAAAGCAAGGGGACACGAGTCGTAGGAGCCAGGAACACGTGCAGGCCAAACCAACAAGGTTATGTAAGAGAAAGGTTGGTCAAGGTCAGTACGTGCTGGTATGTGGATCGTACGACAATCATATGACTTGCCTGTCCAGATTTCCCTTCGAGACCAACGCGGGCTTGCAATTCGTACTTTGCACATGCGCGCACAAGCGTTAATAATTATCAAAACGATTCCGTAATAAAAATAGATTCAAAATAACCTCAAAATAATTGTGCTGATTTGTGTCCCGTAACAATTGGTAACAGTCATATTCGCATTCAGCATGAAAAATCAGTTTAGAGTAGTTATGTTACCAGCCTCTACCCCAAAATGCCTCCAGGTGTCTGATTTTTCGAAAATGCGCCTAGTCTATTCTCTGCTCTTTAGGTACAAGGCTTCCAAATCCATTGAGGCGTGATGTAACAAATCCTCCACAATAATTAACTATGCAATTTTAAACCCTTTTTGAATCACCATCTATAAATGTAGTACATCTCCTTGATGCTTACAGAGAAACAGAAACTCATAATAATGAAAATTTAAGCTATACACAAATGTATACAGTCCCTCTTGTTTCTTGGGTTGCACTGACGTCATCATAAAATTGTTCGGGCTTAATATAGAATATTTTTGAATAAAATGTTTTGCATCAAAAATGCAGTTGAAGGTTTGTATCTGTACGAAATTTTTAGTCATAAGAATATTTTTATAACGAGATACGATTAAACCGCATTAGCCTCCTCCGCAGGCATCTCTAATATTCTCTAAATCTCTTTGCGATTCCGGTGGGATTCCTGTGGAATTTCCTGTTCGAGAAGAGGGGGACTGAGGAGAGGGGGAGGGGAAGAAAGAAAAGAGAGATTGGCGTACCATGTGAGCCATGTCCACAAATTATACATCATCGTAGTAAGTCTTTCCTTTATTCGTACACACTTTACCTCCTCCTTCCCCTCACGTGGCGCCTCTCGTACTTCAGTCGTCCGATCACGTGTAGGGCAAGACTTGAAGCGGTTTTAAGTTACGAAACGCGTGGGTTTACATCCGCTGCTTTGTATCTTGCTCCTGATGAATAGTACACAAGCAGTTTCGGCGACCTTCCGTCGGTTCCCCTTTTGTACGAGACGCGACCACAGTTCTATCTATTTGAGCTCACTTAGATTCTACTTAGATTTACCTGTATGTTATTCATGTTGTTTTTCGCTACCCACATCGATTGTTTACCTTATACCATTTATATCTATACACTCTATTATTTTATGTCTATGTTTACGTTTTGTTTCGTGTGTCTCGCTACATCATTCCCTCTACGCACATTTTACCTACATTCCTTACATTCCTTTCCTCACCACACTACATTCCTTATCCACACACCCCTCCCCTCCCCTCCAACTATTTTTTCTTTACACGGTTTTGCCCTCTTTTATTTTTAATTTTTATTCATTTTTAATTTTTTTTTCTTTTTTTTTTCATTATTTTTTATGTTTTATATATTTTCTCCTATTTCACTATTTTAGCTATCCACTTATCTATTTTTTCTTCTCTCTTCAAAACATTTTTCCTCTTTTTCTTTTTCTTTTTGTTTATCCCCCTTTTTTACCTATTTATTTAGTTTATTTATATTTTTACTTATTTATTTTTCTTTCTATTTTCCATTCCACCTTTTAATTTACCTATTTTTTTAGTTCCTTAATTGCATACCCTATATACACTATATATACACACTATTTTTTGCACACAACCAAATGCCCTATTGAATTGCATATCCTATATATACACTATTTTTTTGCACACAACCAAATGCCCTATTGAATTGCATATCCTATATATATTTTCACTACTAAAAAACTCCGCAAATTCGCACCACGCGTGACTATTGATTCTTATTTCCCACGGGAATGTTTGCTTAGAATGTTCTGCATTGCCACGCTTTCTCATTGGCCCATATAAGAGTTAATTCTGTCCATTTCGAGAGCATTTCGACAAAGTCTCCATCAAGGCCTCTTCAAAGATTTCTTCTTCACAAATGAACCTTTGTTGGCGGTTTCACGCTCCCTAGATGATTCAACATATCTGATTTTGCTCTCTTTTTTTCTGAGTTTTGGGAGGAGGTATAATTTCTTATCAACATCTTCCTTTCAGGTTTCTACACCGTATGACTTGGTATGAGTATCGAAGGTAGTGGTAGCAGTTTCGGCGAGTGAGCGGAGGTACGTCAAATCTCGTTCTCCCATAACTTAATCACGCCGAGACAATGAGCGGGAGAATTTAGTAGTGAAAATGGTTTACTATCCACACTCACCGTTCTAAAACCTAACTAGCGCCTAGTACCTCTCTACCAGCAACACAGGAAACCCAAGATACGTAAAAATTCAAATTCTTAGATTAAGAAGACGCCTGCGGAGGAGGCTAAAACCGCGTTTACTGGCGAGGGGATATCATGTTCGCGTCCTCAGACCGTTGGCTACAGTTGAACCGTACGGGTTTCTAATGCAACGGTTGGAGTTTTAAAGAAGTTACGGGCCTTGTAAAAGACTATTTGGCTTTCTAAAACGTTGGGAGGAATACAAAAAGACAAAATAACAGTAATTCAAGGTAATTTATAAATACTCTGTTTATTTAAGTAAATTTTCTGATGATTATTATCCTATCGCCCGTGCTCTACCAACGTAAACAGCTGAGAGAAAATTCAAATCTAAATTCCGACCAATCTGGTAACCGCTCTTAACGCTAATCCAATTAGGCGCCGAAATTCGAGAAACTAAGTAGCGTAACATAGCACAAGCGACCAAACGCTACCAGTAGCTGTGGGCTTCCTGTGACATTTGCCTATATTTCTGTGTCTTTACGATATACGTGACATGCAGTGTTGCGTGACATAAATTGACTCGCAATAAATCGAAAACCGTTCATCGAAAGAACTCAGTTTTTTGTGTGTGCACTTTTCTTAATAATATAAGTACAATATCTAGGAAACAGTTTCGTGTGATGAATAGTTTAGATTTTAGCTATTTGATGACGTCACGTGCAACACAAGAAACAAGAGGGACTGTATACATTTGCGTATAGCTTAAATTTTCATAAATCTGTTGGCCTTTCGATTCCTTTTACCACCGTGTGCATAATTACGCGTCCAGCCAGACCAAAATCTCGATTGGGATTACCGGGAAGCAGGAAAGTGTACAGACATTGTATAGATAACTCCGCCTCTGTCTGGATTTTTGGTAGCCTATTGACCAACTTTAGTCTGGCGGGACGCGTAGTTTTGCACACGGTGGTAATCATCGAAATATCTAAACAACCTGAATAGAAAGCTTACCTCTAAACATTTGAAATAGCATTTGAAGTATTAAGGAACACTCCTGAAATCTACTGCACAGTTTAAGGAGACACACTATTTACAACTGTGTCACGGATCTGCATTATTTACATACATACCTCATGGCCTCTACGTCCAAGTTCATCGGCGAGTTTTGCTAAAACCAAGTAATGGCTTGTACCAAACATTGGCACCAAAATTATCTTTGCTGTCAAACAACCACCGACACACAAAAGAAAGGAAACAGCGACTAGTAGGTTCTTCATCCTTGAATTGAAAAGCTTTCGCGCACCGTGTGCAACACTACGCGTCTCGCTAGACTAATGTCTGGATTGGGAATTTGGTCAAAAGCCTATACAATGTCCCGGGGGGGGGGACTCCGATCGTAAATGGATGGGGATGCTCGTCGTACGTTTTAGGGGTCAAAATCTGCAATCTGGTACCTTTTAGGGTGTCTCAGACTTAAGTGGACTACCAGAGATATAGCTGGTACCTTTTAGGGACTGTTTTGGGGTAAATAAACTACCTAAAATAAGCATGAAAGGGACGATTTTGATGATCTGAATTGGATCTTCAAAGCACATCCATAACAAAGTGTTTCATTACGTTAATTCGTTATTATTGTTTTTGAATTGGTACCTTTTAGGGGTAGAAATTAATTGTTGCCACTCCAACTCAGGTACCTTTTAGGGGTCAGTTTCAAAATTTCCGACGAGCATCCCCGTCCTCTTATATATAGGAGTTCTCCCCCCCCCCCCCCCCTGGGACAATGTCTGACACTTTGCTGGCTTCCCGGTGGTAATGTAATAGTGGATTTGTTAAATTTGCGTATGATGAGTGACATACTTTAGCTTGCGTTACCTTCGTGAAAAGATATGTCATGTTCGATTGATAAACCATTGTAACGTCGACATACAGTCTACATATACTCATATAGGACTCAATTAAGAATAATGCAGATCCGTGACAGAGTTATTACTCGTGCCATAGGCCGGGAACGAGTTATAAACTGCAAATGTTTTTTTTCCCCCTGATTTCGTCTCGAGAAAAGGCCATTCTTGTGCAATCGGTGGAGTGATGCACCCCTGATTGGTTAAGAGCGTAAGAAACAATGCCCTTCATTCATCACCTTTGAGCGACTGCGAACGCAAGCCAGGAACTTTAGGAATGCAAGATGGCCGACTACAAATAAAAACAGCTTTCAGAGACAGGCTCTTCCAGCACTAAAACAATGTAAAATGGAGCTTTTAACTCGAGATATACCTAGACACTTATAAGAGCTTGAAAATGGGCTGTTATTTTGAGCTTGATCTCCAATAGAGCTGTAAAAAAACGGCGACTTAAGGACCCGGGATAGGACTACTCGTCAGCAGCTCGTGAAATTTTGTACACAAATTTTGAAAGATCACCCGCGATATTTATCACAAATACCACAACAAAACATTCTATAAACTATACTAATTGTACTCTGTAGAGTACCTATTAAGTCGCTATGGCAACGACAACAGCGCGCGATAAACATCGTTCTCCATTTGGATTTTTCTTGACAAGCCATGGCTACTCGTTTTCGATGAAAACCTACAGTTTTGCTAGTTCAGTTTTTGATGATTATCATAGAAGATAAAAATGTAATTTATTTGTCAAAACAATGACAATTTTAAACGGAAAACAAGAGCACCGGAGAGAAAAACGCCATGCTGCAAAACTAAGCGAAGGACATCGCTTCACGGCTATGCCGGAGAGAAATGGTCATTTGGTCAAACATTTTTACTCTTTTCCAAAATCAAGCTCAAGATAATGAAGTTTTGAGACATTTGAAAGGCCAGGTATGTTTAAACAATTAACGTAAATTTGACTATATTTCTCTGTGAATGAACTCAAATTCTTTGCCGTGTCTCGGGCTCTTCACTCGTCTTCATTCAATAAACAAACCTGTCAGTGAAAATACTACATGCTTTATAGAAATGTAAAAGAATTGTAACTCGCTCAGAATACAAATTAACACTATTTCATTTTGTTTTCGAAGTTTCTTCCCTCTTTGAAATATTGTCTACTCGTTTAAGTCTGCACTTTTTTATGAAAACATGCTATATGTCAGACATTTGTCTTTCCTCGAAGAAATTTTATATAGTGTATTATAAATTAAAAAATCGCACGATCTTCTCGTACAATTCAGAATCAATAGTTACTCGTAATGTTTTGAAAACTCTCAAATAGGACTCGCCTAAAGGCTCGTCCTATTTTGAGAACTTTCAAAACATTACTCGTACCTATTAATTCCGAATTGTACTCAAGATCGTGCGATTTCCTATACTAAGTCCTACATATTTCCAAATTGCTGCAGATTCCTAGATATTTCGTACATATTTCCTATCAAAGGAAATAGCATTTTCCTTTAATATTTCCTAATAACATATTGAAAGTGAGATTTTCAGTTAAAACGGTTTAGTTCCCGGGGGGACTCCATTGTAAAAGGATCGGGTCTGCTCGTTGGATATTTTAAAAGATACCCCTAGCTAAAAGATACCGGAAGTCTTTTAAGAAGGGCGTGGCTGGACGATTTAACCCTTAACGGATACCAACGATAACAATCTAATGAACATTATTATGTTGAACATAAAATTGAACGGGTCGACACGCTTTTGTTGGGCAAATTTCTTCCATTTGAGAAGAAGACAATAAGCGATGGGCTCTTTTTGATACCCTACAAGATACCAGGAAATGCTAAAACTGTAAACTTCAATTTTAACACCCTAAAAGATACCGAATCGCTGATTTTTACCCCCAAGAGATACGACGAGCATACCCGATCCTTTTACAATGGAGTCCCCCCGGGGTATAGTTGCGGTATTCCACTATGTACAGAACTACACAACTTCGCCTTCTTGTTAATATGGAGTAATGTTCACAGTTTAGATTAGAATCTTAAACCTGCTCCACGCTGATGGACTGTAGATTTTCAGTGCTAAGATGTTTTAGTCTTTTCCGAAGTCCCACAACAAAGGTTGATCACTCGTTTCACCACGATTACAATGACAACTAACACCAGTACAACAACCAGTCCTAACACAAGCAAAACATCCAACATGTACAACTGATAAAAAGGTAGTTCCAGGCCTTTGGGTTTGAGATGGGCCAGGTTACCAACGGCATGAAGGTATTCTATCAACTCGGCTGCCTCTTGCACTGGGGGTCGAGGGCGCATCTTGATCACACGAGAGACGTAAAGGGCTTTTTCTCGATACCTGAATAATTACGTGTCAAAGTATGAATGATGACTAAAATGTCATGTTATGCTATACAAATACCCTGACAGAGGAAGTAATTGACAACTCGAGAACACGAAGAAATGAGCTTCGGCTATAATGTATTATGTATTTTTGGGGGTTTTCATGATCAGAGTTTTTTGATCTTTGGGATTCGATGATCAATAGATCTTGAATGGGACATTAACTACACGACGGCGTCACTTTACTGAAACTACAGTACCAGAAAACTTTGCAAATTTTCTTTCATATTCGGATTTATTCCCCTCTTAACAGTAGTCAAATTAAATTGACACTATAACCATTTCATAAAAGAAGTTGGCAGTGCTTTATGGTTACTATAGTATGTGACGCCATAATCCAAGTGGCCTTTTATCCCATACGCTTTCTCGTATTTGCAGTGAAGGGGCCCATTTTCAAATGTGTTCAATGTCTTCCTTTTGTCCTTACTTACTACCTAACCTCCCTTCTTCCCTCCCTCCCTCCCTCCCTCCCTCCCTCCCTCCCTCCCTCCCTCCCTCCCTCCCTCCCTCCCTCCCTCCCTCCCTCCCTCCCTCCTTCCCTCTTTCCCTCCGTCCGTCCGTCCGTCCCTCCCTCCTTCCTTCCTTCCCTCCTTTCTCCCTCCTTCCCTCATCCCTCCCTCCCTCTCCTTCTCACCTTCTCTCTTCCTTTCCTCTTTCCTTTTTTTTTACGTCCTTGCTTCCTCTTATTCCTCCTCCCTTCTATCCTTACTCCTTTCTTTCTTCCTTTCTTACAAATCCTAACTACTGCTTCGCAAGACTTCTGTTGTCCTACTCTACTTACATTATCTATACTTTCAAAATGTAAAAGCAAACAACTCACCTGTCACCTTCAATTATTTGTTTCATCATTCCAACAAGTTGCTCTACAGTTGCTGTTTTCACACTCAATATCTCACCAAGACCAATATACTCTACATTACGTGCATTATCAAACTGATCGGCAAAAAATGGCGAGCAAATCATTGGTACTCCATGAAAAGCAGATTCTGCAATACCACCTGCCCCAGCATGAGTGATAAACAATTTAGTTTTCTTGTGACCCAGGATGTCATTCTGTGGAAGCCATCTCATTGTTTTGATATTCGAAGCAATCTTGCCATCAAATGTTTCTGTTGAATTTGATTAAAACGTCTATTACTGACTGGTCGACCAGTAGTCTACTAGTTAGAAAGTGGTTATTATATAGTTGAAAGGTAGCCATGCCTTTGCATCGAAGCGAGACGAACGGTGAGCTTGCAATGATAAAGACCTGTGAATAATTGTCCTAGGTGTTAAAATAGGTATCTATCATTGCACGCTCACCGTTCGTCTCGCTTCGATGCAAAGCCACGGCTACCTTTCAAGATGGCGCAGGGAGCCGCGAAGGGGATTATTGAAGGTGGAGGACGAAATCTGGTAGGAAATCGCCCACGTAAACTGTAGTTGCTTTTTTCCACTTAATTATTTACATGTATATATTTATCAGCTGTATTTCATCATTTAGTATATGTTATGTGGTATTTAGCATATATATGACGCTAAGATCTAATTTATGATGCTAATTACTCGGCCATGGGCTATCAACCCCGGTTAGCCCGCAAAGGTTATAGTAGATAGCTTGCATCTTTATTTAAGTATTGATGAAAAAACGATGCTAAATAAAACATTGTCATTGTCATTGTCATCTTAAGGTAAATGAATTGGCCGGTAATAAAAAAGAGCAAGGGACTGAACCAACTTAATTAAGATTCCAGAAAAAGTACCCATCACATGAAAGAGTAGCATACAACATGCCTGCTGACCAAGTTTGAGCATGTTTGACTTAATATATAGAAACAATGTTATGAGCATCCAAACCCTTTCACAAAATTGCAAAGTAATGTGCTGTGTAAAGCCAAAACGTCCAGCCAAATCATACATTCTCTGTATTTTAAGAACATCTTGAAACATCATAATTCTATTTTCATTAGCTCAAACCTGATCAAATTTTTAATTCTTACTCATTTTTATGTGTTCTTTCTTATCATGGAGTCTGTTTGCAAATTGACTCATATCTCAGAAACATGGTCCCATTCCCCTGCTTAATTTGTTAGTGGCTAATCGTCTGTTTCGGTCTTCACGATTTTATGGTTACTGATTCCTCAATCATCGAATTATACGTTTTGTTGTTGTTGTTGTTGTTGTTGTTGTTGTTGTTGTTGTTGTTTTGAGTGGTATTTATAGAGATATCGTCGATCTTGAAAGACTTCATAATTTAGATAAATCAAGGTGAATTTTTTCATAGTACAATGAACAAGTGTACGAGTGTCGAAAATCTCAGTTCAGTCTTTAAATGCCGCTTCACACGTGTGTTAAATTAAGGTTAAAAAAATGGAAATTAAAAATAGTCAAAAGCCATTTATAACATAACACACTTCCTAAGTAAATTGTCTTAAACTCTTGTCTTAAACTGGAATTCATCCATTCCAGTTCAATAGGCCATTTGCACGATGGCGTCATTTCATTATAACTACCAGAATGCTGTACGAATTTTCTTTCTTACTCAGATTTTTTAGCCTGCGTCACAACCGGACTTGAAATTCCCGGATGTTAGCTGCTGTTCGTGATTGGTCGTTTCTAACACGAATTATGATTGGCCAGTCTAGCGCGACGTATGCCGTGTTTCCGTTTTGGTTATTCACACGTGAGTTTGACAGCTATGGCATGGATTTGCTTAACCTGATCTCCCATTAACGAGCCTAGTGGTGAAATAACCAGGAGAACATTGAAACCACGAGGTTTCGAATAAAGAACGCTGGCAGCAAGAGGTAAACATTGAAAAATCAGCGATTTTCCAAAGCTAGTAGGTAAATTTACAAATACGTTTCCCTGTTCAAAGAAAGCTCTTATGGCCAGTTCTTGTTCCTGTAAGAGATCTTCGATTTCAAACTGATTCTTGATAGATAAAATCGCTTCTCTCCACAACTCTTCGCTAAATTTAGACGCCGCCATATATTTTGAATCATTGTTGAAAGCACAAAATTAGACGTCACATCCGGATATCCAGCATTCCGGATGTGACGAAACTAATGAACGACCAATCAAGAACTCGTGTTATATTAGTTAACGGCCAATCAGGAACCACTACTCAGATCTTGGTAGTGCAGAACACGAAATCGTTCGGTATTTCGCAGACGGTATTTACGAGTAAATTTCCGGCTGGACGCAGGCTAAGATTTTTATTCCCTTTTGAGAACAGTCGAATAATTAATATTGGCACTAATTATTTTACAAAAGAAAGTGGGCAAAGCATTCTGGTAGTTGTAGTATATGACGCCACCATGCAAATGGCCTATTGATTTAGATTTCCTTAATAGTTTGACATCAAAAAATGTTTTGATAAAATGCGTTTTCATCACCCCATTTTGAGACCATCGTTTCTAAATCCCATGGGTCACGTGACCACCAAAATCGAACCATACATGGGCAGAAATGTTAAGGATCCTAATTCTTACTATAATTCAACAAGCTCATTGCCGTACAACAAATATTAGCAAAGATATCATGTTTTTTTCTACACAGTCTAATGACCCAGGCCTTAATTAACACGCTTGAGTTAGCGGTATCTAACCATACGTAGGGCCATGTACTGACCTGTATTAATTCTCCAAATAACTTTTTGTGGAACTTTGGAGAATGCCTCGTTCATAACCTCGATGACCGTATTGTCTAAGGTATCTACCACGGAACCAAAGGACACGAGAATAACGCCTTCTTCACCAGAACTCTCCATAAAAGATTCCAGATCAGCTGGAAGTGGTTTGGCTGGAGCAGGGAGGAAGCTACCAACTTCTCTCACATCTGAGACAAAAAAATTCGATTGCATTCCATGAAATGTGTATGAGTCAGACATTGTAAAAATGCCTTTACTCTAATTTTACACTGGTTAATAAAATCATAAAAAGAGAAAAGAGATATATATACGAAACTATTTGTTTTGTATGCAAACATACCCTTCTCTTAACTTCGTCGCCGTCGTAGTATATATGTGTATAACCTAATTTTACACTTATTTTAGCATTGCCAATGAAGATTACTGCTATTTAAATCAAATTTTGATATCAAGGGTTTATATATTGTATGCTCAATTGGAAGGCCAAGAAGGTCAAAAACTAAATTATTGATAAACAAACTACCGTTGTCGCGTAAAATGCATGCCATGCAGCAAAATTGAGCCTGCATGCGCGCGTTACGAGCTGAAAACCGGTTAAAACTACTTTGATTCATCCAAAAATTTGGAACATCGACACATCAAAGACAATCGAGGAAGTTGGCCGAGGTTCCCCTCCTTTTGTCTCCAGGGTAAAAATATACCGAGGCCTCTGCTCGCAAGGTATTGAAATACGCAATGGGATTTTCTTAAAAACGACTTCAGATCGCTTTATTTTTTACTTGAAATTATTATTAAATTACTTTGTTTTGTTTTGCATTGCTTTGCTTGGTTTCGTTTCGTTTCGTTTCGTTTCGTTTCGTTTCGTTTCGTTTTGTTTTGTTTTGTTTTGTTTTGTTTTGTTTTGTTTTGTTTTGTTTTGTTTTGTTTTGTTTTGTTTTGTTTTGTTTTGTTTTGTTTTGTTTTGTTTTGTTTTGTTTTGTTTTGTTTTGTTTTGTTTGTTTTGTTTTGTTTTGTTTGTTTTGTTTTGTTTTGTTTGTTTTGTTTTGTTTTGTTTTGTTTTGTTTTGTTTTGTTTTGTTTTGTTTTGTTTTGTTTTGTTTTGTTTTGTTTTGTTTTGTTTTGTTTTGTTTTGTTTTGTTTTGTTTTGTTTTGTTTTGTTTTGTTTTGTTTTGTTTTGTTTTGTTTTGTTTTGTTTTGTTTTGTTTTGTTTTGTTTTGTTTTGTTTTGTTTTGTTTTGAGTCGCGTTTACGCTACTTGGTACTTACATGGTGGTAAAGGCATGGCATAATCCAGCACAAAATCTCTTTCCAACAATACTAAGTCTACGGTCGTCATAGTCTCTTTTATGCTTTCCTGGGGTCTGATTCTGTGTTTTTCCTTTAGCTCAGCATAAATTGGATAGATTGTACCTTCTATGATATGAATCCTTAACAAATAGAACCCAAAGTTTTTGATCCGGTCTAGAAAACCCATATTTGGAGAAAGCCTTGAAAAAATTAATGGAACATACGAGGGATAAATCGAGACTCCATAGAGCTCTAGCGTTGGAGTAGAAAGTGGACTTTCCAAAACTACGACATGTGGGAGATCAAACTTGGCTGCTACAAGTAGCGAACATGCGTAGGCAGAATCTCCGACTACAAGTTCCGCAGTTTTAAGTTCATTTAAAACGTCTTGGTTACTTAGGAAGGCATCACAGTAGTTCTTCTGAAGGTTGCCAAGTTGTGCAACCTGCGTTGCGGGGCTAATTTCTTTTCTGAATGATGAGCCCTGAAGGTGTTTTCGTACTTCGTCACTGTTTGGTGTGTTGAAGACTTTGACGTACGGTTTTCCTTTGGCTTTTTCAGCTTCGTTACCGACAAAGATTACCAGCTGTAATCAGAAAAGTATAAAAAAGTAAAAAAAAAATGGATAAAAAAAATAAAAAAGATAAAAAGCATAGTATAAGCATGTGTAGCTTACATGGTGATATGGACTCCGAAACAACTATTGGACAGAGTTTTCTTCCACTGGTTAGGTTACTAGTACTTTTCCATAAGAAACTACAGTCACATTGTTAAATTTCTCTCTAAATGAATCTTTGGTAAATGCTGGTGAATTATGGTTTTATCAAAACCCCGACCTTTAGCGCTTTATTTTAACGATTTCTTAGCTTTAACAACTGAAGTATTTTTCACTATTTTTCTATTCGTTCATGATATTCTTCTTTTCCTCCTTTCTCTCTCTCTCTCTCTCTCTCTCTCTCTCTCTCTCTCTCTCTCTCTCTCTCTCTCTCTCTCTCTCTCTCTTAATTAACAACTAATTTTGATTTTGAGACAGGAAAAAAAAAAGGATGGGCCCTTAGCCGGTTTCGAACCCGGCTCCGTACATCTGTTCATTTGCCTCACAGTTCAAGGGTTTTCCAACTCCGCCACGGGATCGCGTAATTTGCACAACAATAGACAATCAATTCACAGGATACACTACTAGGTTATTTTGTCCTCAAAATCCATCAGTAGACCAGTTAGTCTAGTGGTAGGGTGCAGTCATTTACGGCCTAGGATCCGACTATTTCCTCCCTTTTTGACCTCGAAGCTTGCTGCGTTCTACCGATAGCGCGGAAGGGGCCGAAATATTCTTCCTATACGTAACATGCGATGATTCAGCAATTTGCAATTGTCTGGATGCATGGTCGATTTTTTGGGGTTTTGCATAAGATTAGCATACTAATTTCTATGGGTAACGGGTTCGAGTCCTTCCTGCGTCAACAACTTTTCTTCTTTTCTTCGATTCTTTTTCTGTTTTTAATGGATTTCTATTTCTCTTCTCTAATTTTTTCTTGGCTTAAAATACAGCTTTCAACATGCTTTCAAAATTTGCGTCAAAAACATGCACATTCCTAGCCTTGAAATAAGAGTTACCTAAAAAAATATTCATTCCACTTTCCAAAAGCTAGCGGGACCTCTGATACTTATACATCTGACGCATTCCCTAATCCCAGCCGAAAATGCTGGAAATCGAACCTCCCCTATCAATATGCTTGCGACGAGCCAGCAGTTCTGGACAATATGAAGTTCAGTATGACTTTTATAAAGTTTGAATGGTATTGAAACAGTGAAATTGTTATAACATCTTGAAAAATACACGCATTTGGAAAAAATAACTTAGAACAATTGTTCCAGAGTGTATTTGACGGTTAATTTTTTTGACGGTTGACGGTTAAAATTTCCCTCATTTGACGGTTGACGGTTATAATTTAGGCCGTTTGACGGTTGACGGTTAACCCCATTGAGACCCTCTATTAAGCGGACGTGGACACAAAACACAAGCCTATTTTGAGATTTTCTATTGCTAAGAACCTTCATCATCTTCATCAGCCTTCATTGTCTGAAGACAATAATCTGCTTCATGAGATGGTTTTTCACGACGACCAAAAACAGCCTGAAATTGCCTGTAATGATTGATTCAGAATGAATTTTGCCCGGGGGGTGGGGGGGACTCCCTTGTAAAAGGATCGGGTGTGCTCGTCGTATCTCTTGGGGGTAAAAATCAGCGATTTGGTATCTTTTAGGGTGTTAAAATTGAAGTTTAGAGTTTTAGCATTTCCTGGTCTCTCTTAGAATATCAAAAGAGCCCATCGCTTATCATGTTTTTTCTCAAATGGAAGAAATTTGCCCAACAAAAGTGTGTTCAAAAGCGTGACCGTCAATTTTATGTTCATCATAATATAATAATGTTCATTAGCTTGTTCTCGCTGGTATACCTTAGGGCTTAAAAATCGCCCAGCCACGCCCTTCTTAAAAGACTTCCGGTATCTTTTAGGGGTATTATTTTTTAATTTTCGAGCATACCCTATCCTTTTACAATGGAGTCCCCCCCCCTCCCCCCCCCCCTCCCCTGCCCGGGGAATGTTGATGAATATTTCCTGAATTACCCATTTTATGTTGCTCGAAACGTCAATACGTTATCTCGTCTTTTAGGTTGTTATAAGTTTCGATTCGTGTATTTTATACACCGGCACAACCCAAACTCACTCGCTAGTCTCCATTTTATTTGTTAGGAACAATTAAAAGTTAAATATTAACCAATATTCAATGAAATACTGAACAGACTTATATTACGCGGACGCCGAGCAAGGTACCACTGTACTGGCGGTTACTTTTACGAAAAGACGAAAATGGAGAAATTTTGTGTCGTATTCTGTCGAGTGAAAGTTGCATAAAATGATGAAAAATGCGAAGTTTAGACTAGTTTCACAAAAAGCTCAATGCTTCCAAATCCAGTGAGGCGTGATGCCGGCATGACGAAGCAAACCGCCACGATAATCAACTCTGCCATCATAAACTTGAATCAACATCTATTAATGTAGAAACAAACCTCAAAGGCATTTAACTGAAATAAGAAAGATTGTATATTTGTGCATAAAGAGTTTAAATTTAGATCTATATTGTTCTATTCCTTCTTCAATCCTTTACCGAAATAGCTCAACAATCTGAATAGAAAGTCTACGTCTGCACATTTGTAAAAGCATTTGAAGTATAAAGGAACACTCCTGAAATCTACTGCACAGTTTAAGGAGACATACTATTTACAACTGTGTCACGGATCTGCATTATTTACATACATACCTCATGGCCTCTACGTCCAAGTTCATCGGCGAGTTTTGCTAAAACCAAGTAATGGCTTGTACCAAACATTGGCATCAGAATTATCTTTGCTGTCAAACAACCACCGACACACAAAAGAAAGGAAACAGCGACTAGTAGGTTCTTCATCTTTGGAACTGAAAAAGCTTTCGTGTTGTATTTGTTGAATTTGCATACGAGTGACTCGGCATACGTTTTCTTGCGTTACCTCCGCGAAAAGTAATGTCACGATTGATAAACGACTGTATATATCGGACTTAGAATAATGCAGATCCGTGACACAATTGTAAATGGTATGTCTCCTCGAACTGTGCAGTGGATTTCAGGAGTGTTTCTAACTACCGGTATCGTTGAAGTGCGACCTGTAAAGTTCAAAGTCTCGTTTGAAAACAAGCATTGAGACTGCATTGAGACGGACGTTAATCAAATTACGCCAGTGAGACAATTGACAATTTTAGTCTCAAATAAGAAAAAAACTGACTCGTATTTATTGAGAAATCTTTGTGGAATCAATTTTCTTATGTCGAGAAAGACAACTATTCAAAAACGTCGTCTTGCCAAAGACCCCAAGCATACGCGCTCACCCGAAAGGGAGTATGGGTAAATTTTGAAAACAACAAAACCACACGAATACATGACATCCACACCTAGTTTCTTTACCCTTACACAACACAGAGCTTCATTTCTTGATGTCTAAAATCGAGACCCAAGCCGAAAAGTAACTGTTGTTTTGCATCATTCCACCCACGCTCCCGTTCGGCCTAGTCGCGTGACTAGTCGACTAGTCGCGTGTGTTGTAGGTCGGTCGTCCAACAACCTTTTTTGAAATAGCTACATATTTCTCAACACGCACATAATATCCTCTATCTCTTGACGAGGCATGCACTTTATAAGATACACCTATTTCAATAAACGTTGTCGGTATCAAGCCTACGCGACTCATCCGAAAGGGAGTATGGGAAAAAATTATTAAAGTCAAAAAATCACAAAAATCCCATATGATTACTCAAATTCAGCTTGCTCTGACCTTATACACTAAAGAACCTCATTTACTGATGCTAAAGTCAATACCAAAGTGGAAAGGACGTGAAGTTTTGCTACTACCCATACTCCTTGGCCTTTTCGGTCTAGTCGCGTGGGCTTGAGAGCTCTCACACGACAACCTTTTTATAAATAGGTGTATATGAGCAAAATTGTATTGAATTGAAATTCAAAGGAGGCAGCATGGTCGAGCGTCGGTCGAAGAATCCGGTGTTTCGAAGTCCCCGCTCTGCCCACGTGAGGCTGTATTTGTTCTGGGTTCGCCAAGTCCAAATTCATGCAGTTTCCCGACCATGCTTGTAAATAGCCAACTGGTTTGCCTCCTTGCCAGTTGGGTTTCTTAGCTAAAGACACTTTATGCCGTTCTAACATTTATTTCATTTATTTCTGTTATTATTTATTTATAGCGCATTTGATCATTTCGCAATGGAAAATGCGCTCTAGAAGCGTAACAAATTTTTAAAACGTATTTATTTTACTACGATTCCCAGTCACACACGAACAAAAAAAATACAAACGAAAATTGAGTTTTGGTGGACGTCAATCATTTATATTTCTATGACAACCAAGTTGTAGCTCCTCCCCCTTGCTTACTTCTCTAGAATAGTCCAGTTTCCAATTACTGAGAGACCGCTGAGCTTTCTGACAAAAGGCGCATTTATGCAGCCTTAGCCTCCTTTTCAAAAAAACCCACGGGAATAAACTTGATTGTTGTGTTGTTCTTTATCAACAATTTCTGCATTTCTCTCACTGGTATTTTTGAATAATTTACGTTGACTCGAGGCTAACGCTGTATAAATGCGCCTTTTGTCAGGAAACTCAGCAGTCCCTAGTAATTAGAAACTGGACTATTCAAAACTATCAGTTGACAAAAGTTGTATTTCCATTTCGCCATGGAAAATGCGCTCTAGAAGCTAACAAATTTATTTTACATTTTGCGGTTTTTAATCAGGGTCTAATCAGAGTTTCAGAGTAGCCTAGACATATTGTGCGTAGAGTATTTTGACTAATATACAAACTAGATACTACCCAACTACCTAATAGCAGAGCTCTCAAAAAGAACGATTTTCAATTATATTTTGTTTTTGACGTTTTTGATTCATGCAAATGAATTGGGCTTCCTGTGTTAATTGGTCAACAGATTGTATTTTGCCTGAAAAAGGTGAAATAAAGATTATAGATAAAGCTTTTTAACATTTTCTCTAGGGTTTGTATATACTCTTAGCCTTCAGTCTCCTGAGAACTTTGTTACAGTGATAATTCAGTTATTCAGATTCAGTCAGATTTTATAATTGACTTTGTAGTACGAATTTTTAAAGTGCTACTGTGATAAAAAACGGTGAAATTCTATTTAGCAGAAACTTCGTGAAATAAATCTTCAAGGGTCCATTGATCACCAGGTAAAATATCTTTTTTGGTATTCAAAAGGGAAGTACTAGATTTTTAGCGTTCTTTTTAGGTGTCAGTGACGTCATCTACTCAACTCATGGATTTACTCCATACATTTCTTTGTACTTTGCAATCAAAATATCTCAGTGTAATTTTTTTCAATTGAAGATCACTGGCCATGCAATTAATCCTTGACACAATAACTGCAAGAAAACTCTTAAGCAAAATTATTAGAGCAGAAATGAATAGAATAGCTAGTTCAAGTCATAAAATACAAAGAAATATATGGAGTAAATCCATGAGTTAAGTCCATGACCGCAACTTGAAAAAGTTGTAATAAATATGATCGAAGTCCTAATATTGAAGTGCGTGACATTTGCGGTCATGCACGATCGAGTTGATAAAATTCTAGTGTCGCGACATGAGACGTTTACCTACTATGCACAGACTCGTAGAATTACTCTGAATCAGTTCAACATAGCTTACAACAATTGCTTAATCCATCTAAACGATGATATCAGCTGACTCGTTTTCATGCCTGCCTCATTTTCATGCCACATTGATAGATTGATAGATAGAAAACCTAGACCAATACGAAAGCTATTGCAGTTCCAAAGATGAAGAACCTACCAGTTGCTTTTTTCTTGCTTTTGTCTGTCGGTGGTTGTTTGACAGCAAAGATAATTCTGATGCCAATGTTTCATACAAGCCATTACTTGGTTTTAGCAAAACTCGCCGATGAACTTGGACGTAGAGGCCATGAGGTATGTATGTAAATAATGCAGATCCGTGACACAGTTGTAAATAGTCTGTCTCCTCGAACTGGCAGTGAACTCCAGGAGTGTTTCTTAATACTTAAAACGTTCATTCAAATGCAGACTTTCTATTATCGTTGTTATTTCGATAAAAGTTATGGAAAGTACCAGACTTATTAAAGTGTCCCAAGTTTACAGTCAATCTAAGATTTCAAGCTTACGCCTGGCGCTCTTGGACAGGTTCGGCTATTTTGCAGGCTGCGGGTTGCGAGCCAAAATTTGCGGGTTGCGGGCCAAAATTTGCGGGTTGCGGGCTAAAAATTTGCGGGCTTGAGAAAAATGTAGTCGTTTTGAATAAAACTACCCTGGGCTCCAGGGGTTTATTATTCGCTTTCTTTAGAGAGTTTTTCCTCTTGTAGGCGAGCGCCGAAGGCGCGAGAAGCGAAAATAAACTTCCCCAGTAGTTTTAAAGTCGTAGCTGATTAGCTTGTCAAAAAGATAAGTTATATATTAAAAACAACATTTATACACCTATTTCAAAAAAGGTTGTCGTATGAGAGGTCTCAAGCCTACGCGACAAGACCGAAAAGGAGTATGGGTAGTAGCAAAACTTTACTTTATTTTCCGCTTTTGTATTGACTTTAGCATCAGTAAGTGAAGTTCTTAAGTGTATAAGGTCAGAGCAAGCTGAATTTCAGTAATTATGTGGGATTTCTGTAGTTTTATAGCTTTAGAAACTTCTTCCCATACTCCCTTTCGGGTGAGTCGCGTAGGCTTGATACCGACAATGTTTATTGAAATAGGTGTATATACCAAAGAACATTAAGGACTTGAATATCATTTAATTTGGCAAGGGTCTTCGTTTTAGAGAAAACCCTACCTACCAGTGTTTTGCAGTTGATTTTTGGGGGGTCTTCGTTTTTGGGTCTTCGGTCTTCGTTTTATAGACACCTGGCCACATTCTTTGGACTGGTAATTCGACTGAACGCTCAATTGAGCGTCTTGTTACTAGTCGTTCTAGTTTAGGTAGGGTTTTCTCTAAAACGAAGACCCTTGCCAAATCAATCGATAAGTTCAAATCCTATCGCTTGTTGTCGTTGTTCGGTCAAGCAAACTATTTTGAGCTAATTTTAGGCGATTTGGAACTGATTTTGAGGGGGTCTTCGTTTTATAGTTTAGGTAGGGTTTTCTCTAAAACGAAGACCCTTGCCAAATTAAATGATATTCAAGTCCTTAATGTTCTTTGGTATATATAACTGTTTGCATGGGGCAATTTTCAAGTGTTTTGCAGCTGATTTTTGGGGGGTCTTCGGTCTTCGGTCTTCGTTTTATAGACACCCCATGGAGCATGACACCGAGGCAGCCCAAGCCTCTGGCTTAATGCCAGTTTCGTGATTGTTCGAATTCTTGCCACATACAAAAGTTTTAAGACGAGGCTACGTGCAAAAAGCTAAGTCATTTGTAACAAGACAAAAGTTTTAGCACGTAGCCTCGTTCTGAGTCCTTTGTATGTGGCAGGTGAAGCATATATTGGAGGGCATATCATGTGACTACCATTACTTTTGAAAATACAGTAGTGACAAACTGAGTTTCCGTTGCCTTACGACGTGACGAGATGACTGTCATCTTGTTTTTCACGTCCTTGAATGCCCTTTGCCTTCACCTATATGTTATTGAAACTAAATCTTGGTAACACTGTAAAATGCCAATAAGATTAAAATTAAATCATAACTGCATATACTTTTATTTCCGGCCGGGCGCTTAAGCCGGCCGCTCTTTGATTTCGATTTCAGAGTTTAAAAACTAAAATCATTGTCATTGAAATCGAGTCTTTATTATCACTATAACAATTACAAATAATATTTGTGCAAATCACATCACAATCATTTTGTAAAGCTAAGACTAGTTTATTGGGTCTCTGTTGACTAGAAACAAGCACAGGACATCGATAAACAAGAGTAGAATACTGACTTTGATACTTAGATAGAGACTAATTTCAGCAATAGAAATTGCATTATTTGGGACTTTTTAGTACTGTTTATGTTGCACTTGAATCTGTTTACTTATTTGTGGCTTAAAACAATCTCTGTGTGGCTTATTTGTATTTGTGGCTGAAAACACAAGTCACCATTACAGTAGTCTGTAGTTTACTTAGAAACAAAAAAGTAACACTAACCCTATACTATGTCAGACGAAAGAAAGCGAGCAACGAAGAGCAATAAAGACTAGAGCAGATAACAAGACGTGATCGATCCCCTCTTCCCTCTTAGCGTCCGCCATCTTTGTTACTGTTGGGCCGCAGTGCTTCATGGGGCACTCAAAGAAAAGTTTTTCAAAAACAGAAATTCTTTTTCAAAAAAGAAGATTTTTCTCTAAAACGCAAAAAAAGATTTTTTTTAAAAAAGAAGAATTTTTCTTCAGAAACAATCCGTGGCAGATTGCGTCATCTCCAAAATCCTTTTCTGTTTTCTACCCTTTGACCTTTTTACCGTCATCAGTCCTTTTTACCCTTTTAGCTTTTTACCGTTTTACCTTTTTGCCCTCTTAGCGCTTTAACTTACCATAACACCCTTCCCACCGTTGACCTTTTTTATCGTCATACCTTTTTACCGTTATTTCAAAAAGATAACCATATTTTTGTTCAAACCGCTGTCCTATAATAATTGTGCCATCGTTAATATTTGGCGCCAATTTTCAGAAATATTTGAAGTAAACTTTACGTTCTGAGATTAATTATTCGTTGTACCGTTGTCATGGAAGTTTTGATGCAAAACGAAGACTTCATTCGAGATCTTACAGAGGTGAAAAAGATACAGAGAGGTTTCGAGGACTCTTCAGAAAATAAACCCAAGCGTTTCAAGAGGTTAATTGTCAAGAAATGGGAGATTGTTTTGCAGCCATTCTAGAAAAAGGGCAAAAACAGGTAAAAAAGATAATAGGGTAAAATGGTAAACGGTAAAAAGGTATCAAACACGACAGTGTAATAGATTTTACAATAAAGATTACGGGAAGGAGCAGTTTACGAAGACTTCATTCGAGGTGAAAAAGATACAGAGAGGTTTCGAGGACTCTTCAGAAAATGAACCCAAGCGTTTCAAGAGGTTAATTGTCAAGCCACGGATTTGGCCCTTCATAAAATGCTCCTTCCCGTAATCTTTATGGTAAAAAGGTAAACAGGTAAAATGGTAAAACGGTAAACTGATGAGGAAAAACGGTAAAATGGTGCAAGGGTAGAAAACAGAAAAGGATTTTGGAAATGACGTAATCTGCCACGGATTTGGCCCTCCTGGGCTTCCGGGTTCTTTGACTTATTGAAACATATTACTTGTTGTTATATATTGTAGGTATACATACCGGCAAATTTACGTACAGTTGGCGTAAAAGATAGCAAAAGTTCGTTTTGCAAAGCAATATTTTGGTATATATGAAGTTTGAGTTCGATATCAGCTGAAATATTCCGAAAGAAATAAGCCGTTAAAGCCACTTAAGACTTATCGGCAAAATTCAAAAAAACATTAATTTCCGAGAACTCTCTGACAAGACAAATAAAGACTGAAGCGAGTTTGTGACGTAATAGTTACTATATGAGTCCTTCGCTCACTGCATAGATATAGACTGGAAGCAGTGAGGAGGCACCCAATAGCGTCACAAGGAAGATTTTTTGATAATCTGAAATGTGTACTATTTATTTCATAAAATGATAGATATCGATGCAAAATAACGTAATTACAACTTTGTCTGTTTTTGTATGCTTCGCTCTTCTGAAAAATAACCTCAACAGTCCCTTACATTTTTTGCACAAAGCTATACTATGAACATATGCACATGAGATTTCGCTTGTCGAAAATAATTCAGCAAACTTCCAGCTACAATTATCAATTTACCTTTAGACCTAGACTAACTCTTTTGGTAGCATTATATCAAACAATTAAACGACAAATGCGTCTTAAAGCAATATAGAAATCCAGGCTTTGTAACTAGAATAAATACACTAAATACGAAATGTTGACAAAAATTTATTGTATGTTTTGTACGTGTCGAATTCATAAACAGAAAACTTCAATTGTACACTGTTCCCGATCATTGAGGTCGATTAGCATCAAATCTGCACCAAAATGTCTGCAATTTAGTATGGTTTGTATTCTATGGAAATTTTACGATTTATGAATCAGTTTTTATAAATTATTTTGAATAAATGTTAATGGTATAAGAAATAAACGCTAGATGGTTACACAAAGTCATGAGAAAGAAAATATCGAAATCAAAAGTATTCGAATCTTCTTTGCTGATTTACTTCGACTACTGTGTAGCTATGTGTCGTATATACAGGCTAATAATCGTATCTTGTGGTAAAAGACCATTATTTAGGTGCAATATTACAATACGCACTAACATCAGCTAAGAAATGTGACGGGTTACAGTACACAAAATTGCATTGCGCTTCATTTCTATTTGAAATTAAATATATACTCATGCAGATCTACCTTTATTCTTTTCCCTACAGTAAAACATATCCTCCTTCTTCACCATCATTAGAACAAATTATATTTTAGAAGCGCGTTGCTGCTAACAATAAATATTTATCTTCCCCAAATGGCCGAATTTGGTATGTGTTTCACCTCACTGCTTCCAGTCATAGAAAGTTTTTAGTAAAGGCCAAAAGAAAGGCTCCTTTCTATGGATGTGATATCTATATAGAATTCAGACTAAGGGCAATAAGACGCTATTAGTGGTTTTCTAAGCCGTGACAACTTTGCTATTATAATTCAACGAAGAAAGTTATGAGACTTTAGAGTATATACTGTGTGATGAACGGCGTACTTTTTGAGTTTTTTGGGTAAACGCTACCTAGAACTTTTAAAAGATCTGACCCAATGGTAGTTTTGGAGTCGACATAAGTCATCATAAATGTTAGCTACCGCACATCCTCAGGGACCCAGGGCGCGTGAGGGGGAGGGCGGGGGAGAGAGAGGGATGGGAGAAGAATCAATGTCCACCAGGATGAGCTACACAGGATTCTACTATGCTGTTTATGCCTTTAATAATTAAATGATATGTGCACTATTTGATATTTTGTGATGCAAAATTAATGTTAGTTTAGGAAGTATTTCTTAAATTGATGTCATTACAGGTGATAATTTTTGTCGGCAACGAAGCTGAAAAGGCCATAGGAAAACCATACGTCAAAGTCTTCAACACACCAAATAGTGAAGAACTGCGAAAACCCTTTCACGCCTCATCATCCACAGTAGGAATAAGCCACACAACCATGTTTGCAGTGTTTTTCAAACATCAGAAGATCTATTGCAATGCCTTCCTAAGTAACCCAGACGTTTTAAATGAGCTTAAAACTGCGGAGCTAATTGTTGGAGATTCTTTGTACCCGTGTTCCGCACTTGTTGCAGCCAAGTTTGGCCTTCCACATGTAGTAGTCGCGGATAGTTCAATTTTCTTTGAAACACTAAAGCTGTATGGAGTCTCCATTTATCCATCCTATGTTCCAACTTTGTCTTCAGGGCTGTCTCCAAATATGGGTCTTGTAGAGCGGATCAAAAACTTTGGGTGTTATTTGTTAGAGTATCTTTTTCTCGAAAGAACTCTCTGTCCAATTTATGGCGAGCTAAAGGAAAAACACAGAATCAGACCCAAGGAAAGCATTCGAGAGACTATGATGACCGTAGATTTAATTTTGTTGGAAAGAGATTTGGTGCTGGACTATGCTATGCCTATACCGCCATGTAAGTACGGAGAGTTTTAGTGCAAACGCGACTCAAGGCAAACAAAACAAGTAACAAAAACATGCAAAACAACTTAAACACGACAAAATAAAACGGATAAGTAAATTTAAGATAATCATATACTTCTTGGCCTCGAGTCGACGGCATCAAATCGAAGGGAACAGCATGTTTGCTAGTCTCCTTCGCAGCCGTTTTTAGTGGCGTGACGAGACTAAAAACGGCTGCGAAGGAGACTACATGTTTGCATACAGAACAAATATTTCCATATGATTATTTCTTTAATGATTTTATTAATCATTGCATAATTAGATTAAATGCATTTATATAGCGCCTGACTCATCCACATTTCATATGATATCTTTGTATTTCTTCCATATCGTTTTTTATGTCCCATCAAAATGCAATTGACTTTTTGTGTCTTAGATGTAAGAGAAGTTGGTAGCTTCCTTCCTGCTCCAGCCAAACCACTTCCAACTGATTTGGAATCTTTTATGGAGAGTTCTGGTGAAGAAGGCGTTGTTCTTGTATCCTTTGGTGGCTGGGTGGATTCCTTTGACAATAAGATCGTTGAGGTCATGAACGAAGCATTCTCCAAAGTTCCTCACAAAATTATTTGGAAAATAAATACAGGTTTGTACAAGCCCTAAATACTGTTAGATATCCCTACCAATTTAAGCTAAGCTAAAATTCGTCCCGCGACGAAACCCGGCGCCCATCTCGATGAACGCATGCGTCCTTAGCAACTGTAAACCACCTCCAATTATCAACCATTTTTGTGCCTTCGTCTGGTCACTCAATAATAGACGTTGTAATCAAAATCAACAGAAACATTTGATGGCAAGATTGCTTCGAATATCAAAACAATGAGATGGCTTCCACAGAATGACATCCTGGGTCACAAGAAAACCAAATTGTTTATCTCCCATGGTGGGGCAGGTGGTATTGCAGAATCTGTTTATCATGGAGTACCATTGGTTTGTTCACCACTTTTTAGTGATCAGTTTGATAATGCACGTTACGTAGAGTATATTGGTCTTGGTGAAGTTCTAGATGTAACAACAGCAACTGTAGAGCAACTTGTTGGGATTGTGAACCAAGTAATACGAAAACAAAGGTGAGTCGTTATCAAAATTAGAGGAATTATGTAAGTGGCAGTACGAAGAACCAAATGAGTCTGGTAAAGTACACAGAAATTGCAACAGCGGAAGTATTGAAGGAGTAAGAAAGGAAGGAAAGGAGGAAGGATAAAAGTGACGAAGGATGACAGAGATGAAGGACGGAAAAGGAAAGGGGGAAGAGAAGAGGTTGGAAGGAAGGAAGAAAAACGTAAAGAAAGAAAGGCATTGAACATCGTTTACTATAAAATACGAGAAAGCACAGTTTGGGGGTAATGGGCCATTTGCATTATTGCGTCATATAGTATACAATAACCAGAATGTACTGTCTGCTTTCTTTTATGAAATAGTTATATAAGTGCCAATTGTTCTACTATATTATTAAAGAAGAAAATTCGTAGAGTATTCGAGTTGTTGTAGTAAAGTGACGTCAAGTGCAAATGTTCAATCAATTATTTAACATCGAACCCAACCTGGTCATTTGAAATTACCAGCTCGAAAATGTATATATCATATATATAATATATTACACTCAAAGGATTCGCTAAGCTGCTACGATTTTCTTGCCGAATGTAAGCCCATCTTCATATTCTTGAGTTTTCAAATACTACAATTAATCTTGCCAATGGACATTAATGTCAAGGAAAAAGTGGCATATTGCCATGTCCAATTCAAATAGGATCCCGTTTTCCGCCACGATACTCGGTACACTTGCACCCTCCGCTCTACACCCCAGATCAATGTTGAAAGCCGACGGAAGCATCTGGGTCCCCGGCTGAACAATATTCTGCTGGGTGCGGTGGGGGAGGGGCTATTTTGGCGACGTACGCATTTCTTCCAAAAAAGAAACATTCTTAACCCTTTTTTGTCCAAGATTGTAGTCTTGTTTCATCGGGCCGGGGTATATGTGTAAAGTATAATGTAATATACAGTTATTCATCATTGTTAGTTTAACACCTTTTTAGGTATCGAGAAAAAGCCCTTCACGTCTCTCGTGTTTTCAAGATGCGCCCACGGCCCCCAGTGCAAGAGGCAGCGGAGTTGATAGAATACCTTCATGCCGTTGGTAACCTGGCCCATCTGAAACCAAAAGGCCTGGAACTACCTTTTTATCAGTTGTACATGTTGGATGTTCTGCTTGTGTTAGGACTGGTTGTTGTACCGGTGTTAGTTGCCATTGTAGTCGTGGTGAAACGAGTGATTAACTTTTGTTGTTGGACCTCGACAAAGACTAAAACATCTTAACCATGCCGTTTGTTGCTAATGTTCTATTCTATTTATAAATGAGTATTTCCTGAAATTATAGCGGAGCTCCCACGCGGGCCGAGGCCCGCGCGAGCGGAGCACCATACTTTAGAAAAATAGGTAACCCATCGAGTTGATTTTTCATGGCTTGAGTATACGTCACTTCCGTCCGTCGTCCGTCCGCGTCCATCGCGATGCTGATTGGCTGATTGCTTTTTGGCGCCAACTTGACGGTGGTTAGAGGCGTGCCGACACTTAGAAAACGACTAAAACGAATTTTACACGGCAAACTAGACTTGTTTTACAATTTCATCTAAAATAGATAAGTTAAATTGAAAATAATTTCTTATTTTCGTGTCAGTCAGCTGTTTTTATAATCATTTTAACAAGACCAAAATTGCATCATCAATGTAACCTGGAAGAAAGAATAGTAGGCGAATCGACGTCGTAGGGAGCCGAACTAAATTTCTATGATTAGGCAGGTATGAGTGATGTCCTACTGCCTATCTCATTCTCATGCCAGACTGAATTCCACTTGGGCACGAGTAAATGCACTATGTGCGTCTTGTTAAATTTGCATAGCATGTGGTAAAACTGGGCATGTTTAAAAACTAGGACTCATGGACTATGGACGTTGGACGGGACTCAACTTTCGTGATTTAGTGATATCCCTGATTGAGATAATGTGGAAAAGTTAAGAGACGATCGTCAACCAGAAAAACGTTTGTAAAACAACCTAACGGACAATCGGTCCCCAATATAGTACGTACAGGCGGTTAAGGGAACTTGTGGAATGTTGGATGCAGCATGATCCTATTGTGAAATATTTTAATTACAAAACGAGTAAGAAAGCAGTTGGAAAGGCTGTTAAGGATGAAAGTGATAGTCAGCTGATGGATACAGGGCGAGGCTTACAAAATTGCCGCGTGAAGTTTGAAGTACAGCAGATCACAGTTAAAAGAATTGATGGTGATGTAATGCTTTGAAACTGAAATAAATTTATCTTTTAGCCTAGCTATATTTTTATTTCTGTTTACAATATGTAAGTCCAAACCGACATTACCTTGGTTTTGAATACCTTCAGAGTCAATGTACGTCAACGTACACAACGTGCACTGCATCCTTCCGTCATGTTTATTTCTTCCTTCTTGTAAGATAGTCTGCTGACCAAAGATCTCACGGGCTATGAGAACGCTGGGCTGGCCACGATATCGAATTTTGGATTTTAGTTTTACTATGATAACTACTATATGGGCCACTTGATGCCCCATCGGTTATCATAGGAAATTAAAATCGAAATTCACAATCAAACGTTGACTTTCAAAAGTACGTTGCTTTCAAATGTTGATTTTCAAAGTAGTTTTTAATGTTAATTTTCAGAGTTGTTTTCAGTGTTGATTTTCAATTTATTTTAGTTTCATTTTATTTTTCAATCATTATTTATTATTAAGGTGATTCCTCTGTTTTGCACCGCGCATGTCTACCGCGCATGGTTCAAAATGCACAGAATTACGACTTTTTCAGCATTTCCATTCAAATTACGACTAAAAATGCTTAAAACCACAATTTGAAACATTTGTACAAATTTTGCTGCGATAAATAGGGAGTTTTGTAAAACTCGACCCAGTACTTTCTCGGAATAGTGCCGATTTTGCCCCAAATTTGATAATAATTTTTAAAATATCTCTCTAACGAGCACGGTGACCCCCATTTTTTATTTCAAAACTTGCTTTCTTGTAATAATTCACACAACATATTTGAAAATTAAAAAAAGTTATAGGTAGGAACTTGGAAAAATGTGTTTTTTTACGTGTATTTGAATGCTAGAATGTCAAAAATCGAACATTTCGGCGGGTATGTTGCTTTCTAAAAGCTGTAAAAAAAGTGCGAAAATGTACATCACCGAGGTTAAAAGATAATTTCTTGTGATATATTTTACTTTATTATATACATATCGAGATTTACTCACAGAAAAGCCATTCAATAAATTTTCGTTTGTTTACCAATCTCCGCCAATCAGAATGCACGTATCGATTTTTCACGTGTGAGAAAAACGATACGTCCAATCAGAAGCCGCGTATCGCTTTTTTTCACGTGTGAGAAAAACGATACGTCCAATCAGAAGCGACTTCATTCCTGATGAAAATTTTTCTTCAAACTGGCTCCTCTCAGCACTTTTTATCGAAGGATTTTCAGTCTTGGCTGTTCAATTAATCTTTATTCAGTAAGAATTCAAGCAGATAAGCTCATTCATCACAAAAGTTATCGATTTCATGCAAAATAAGAACTCTATGGGGAAAAAGATTTTCAAAACCTCGCGCGCTGTGCTGCGGCAAGAACGAAGGAGGATTCACGACCGGCAGTTTCAGAGTCGCTGAATGGAAATTTAGTCCAAATGAGCTCTTTCAACAAAAGCTTAGAGAAAAACACTGATAATTCCAGTTCAAGATAATTTATTTCAAGTTTTGAGGGACATTTGAAACGCCAGGTATGTTTAACGGGCGTGAATTTGACCGTAAGTTTGTCTTTGAATGAACTCAAATTAATTCTTCGCATTGTCTTTGCTCGTTTTGTAAACAAACACCTGTCAGTGAGCAAAAAGTCGAACTTACACTGAAAAGAATTATAATTTTATACTGTAATTCACTTTAGATACAAATACATATTAGTTTTGTTTTGGCTTGACGTCTGTTTGTTATTTAAACTTTGTTTTCTAGAGATTTTTGTGCTTTTGAAATCAAAATCTTGACCGTGGAAAAGCAATATCCATATTCACAGCAAAACGACAAAAATTTATAGAAATCTCGATTTGTATATGATAAAGAGAAAACACCATGGAAAGTGCTTTGTACGGTTTTTATTCACTCGTTGTTTTGTATCATAAAACTCACTCGCTCGTTCCTCGCTCGTTCGTTTTACGATACTTCACAACTCGTGAATAAAAACCGTACGCGTGCACTTTCCATGAAGTATTCTCTATATTTTACCCGTTTCTACTGAAATTCTGTCAACTCTGATTCTTCGGGGTCTTTTCTGAGGCCAAATAGACTTATCAACGAATTAGCCGGAATGCATCGAACGTTCGTGCGAAATCGCTAAAACATCCTTGTCTTTCAAGCCAAATATTTCCTAAACGAGCACGGTGACCCCCTCGTTTTTTGTTAGCTATAAGATAAATAACTCAAAATCTACAAAATATCCAATTTACAGCGATTTTTATAGGTAGGATCAATTACCGAGGAATCACCTTAAGTTCTTTCTTTTTGTTCTGTTTTGTTTGGTTTGGTTTGTTTATATTTTTTATTGTTTAATTTTCAAAACTTCCTATCTCCGTGAAATGCGTTTTTGAGGGTTTAATTTTAGTTAATATATGATTGAGTCGGTTTTCTTTGTTAATTCTATGGCTATATATCGCCTGTATCCAGGTCATCATCAATTCAAGGTTTTATCCAAACAAAGCTTAGGAATTTATCTGGATAAATGTAATTCGAGGTTTTATACAGATCATAACCTCGTTCCATACTTCTTTAGATCACTGATCTACTTAAGCATTAGAAATTTTCTTCCCAGCCCCGAAATCATGTACTAAGCAGCGATTGTGGGTGAATTACATCTTTGATGTTTTGTCAAAAAAAAATAAAAAATTAATAAAAAGGAACTCACATGACACTTTGTAGAATCATAGTTAACTATTAACTATGGTAGAATCCTGCATGCATAATATGTGATCAAACAGTATCTACTTATGTACACTAACATACATTACTATGTATATCGTATATTAGTACTATGCATATCATTATATTATTAAGGACAAACCGATAGATCTATAATATATATCTCATCAATAAATATTTCATCATTTTGGTCATTTTGTTTAACTAACGTTAACATTGCGAATTGTTTTTACTTTTTGATGAGTCATTTACTTTTATATCTGCTAAGTTTTGTGTTCATGTTCTTTTTTCTTTTTATAATTATATGAATTATATAAGGATTATGTATCATCTCCAGGACGTCTTCGATATCTAGTGTTCTCTGTATTCCTGAGCCGAGTAAAGCCTCGGAACAGGATACTTCCACACTCATTCGGATATTTATAAATTTCAAAACGCATTTATTTTTCTATATAGATAGGCCTTCCTTCTACGCTAAGACAGCGCGTATGTTTTCTTCTAAGTTGCGAAAACGAAAGGAAAAATAGCAACCAAACAAATAAACAACAACAAAACAAAGAACGATGCGTTTCCAAGTTTATCACGTATAGTGTGGACCTGGCTAAGCAATAGGATCTACAGTGTTTCGACTCCTGCTAAGTAACCGAAATGCAGAACTGCGAAGTTCCTCAATTCTCCAGAAATAGATGATTGGATTTAAAAGACTGTTAGACATAATGAATGTCACTGCAATTTTCGTTGAAATTGCAAGTTCGATTGATGATTCTTTAGCCACGACGTGAGCGATCATTATTCCAAATAGTGGCAAATAACACAAGAGGAAAGCAGCAATCATATAAAACATGGCAGTGATGGTCTTTCTCATCCGACGCATGTTCAAAGTCGGCTGAGTTGATTGCTCTTGTGCTTGGATCTGTTCAGAGTGTTTTTTAATAACTCTGCCGATTCTGTAGACGAAAAAAATATTGGTCAAGCTTAGGGTTGAACATAATAGTGCAGTGAGTGAAAAGAATGTCCCTTGCTTTGTAAAAACTCTTGCTATGCCAATGGAAAGCATACAAATCCACACACAAAAACCCAATATCACATACAGTTTGATGGTGATCTTCTCTTTGTAGCGTAAGTGGAGCTGAATAGCAAGAAAGCGATCTGCCGCGATAGTTGTTAGCGTGAATAAAGATATTATACTGAAAGCCCACAATGAATAAGCTGTTGTTAGACCAGCACAACAGAACAACTCAAAATTTCTTGTTAACTCGGCGAAGTTGCTAATACATTGACTCGGTTGGGTAAAAACGCCAACACCAAGGTCGGAAGTGGCCAACCCAAGAACTAGAATATTTCCAGGTGTTTGTAGAGCTGGTGTCTTTAGGATTGTGTAGATGGCAAGGACATTGCTACAGGAGGAGAGCACAGCAAAGACGACATTGATGATGAGTATGATGATTAAGAAGGTATGGTGTTGGCTATCGCTCGGAGGGAAAAGTACAAATCGTGAATCCAAAGGTGGGCATATCAGTGGTGTATGCTGGTACGAGTTATTCATCTTCTTTATTTACAGAGACCGTGAACTACCAGAAGTGGAAAATCGTTTATCCGATTATCATTAATGTTCGTCCATTCTTTTGGATATTTCAGTGTAAACTAGTTGTCTTGATCTTCTTTCTGGGTGTGGTATAAACGGACCGAAAGTGACCATTTCGAGCCAATGAACAAGCAAATTATAAAACGTTAAACCAATGTCAAAGTGAGTGGCCAAGACCTTACTAATTATTTCTCTCTTCACACTCCAAAGGAGGAAGCAATTACTGAGTGGAAGTCCATCACCCGCACTTCAAAATCTTTGTCCAATTTTTTTTGGTAGAAATGACAACCTTTGACTACACATGCAAGCACGACTATTGTGTCGGTGTCCCGATGGATAACAATTCCAATTGAAAGTATTTATGTGGAAGTGAGTTCAGTAAATTGAAGTTGCTCAAGACATTTGCTTTTGAATTTGCTCAAGGCACGAAAGAACAAAATAGAGAGATATACACGAGAACTTTTCTCAAAAATCTCATTGAATGAGATCAAATGATGACAGTTGCATGACAAATGACTGAGTGCCTCTTGAGAAGGTACTGGTCATTGAGTACTGCTGATGAGGGCCACTCTAAAGATGTTTTGTACTAACTGACACTTCTAACATGTTCTAAGGTAGTTGAACATATGTGTACGTTTTGTTTTATAGTCAAAATACTCACGTACAATATCAGGATAATTTCTTGTTCTGAAATTCCCATTAAAACAGCAAAAAGTGAAGTAGAACTTCACTTAAAAAGTATCCTTGACATTCTGAGGTAATTTCAATTGGTGGGATATATCTATGCTGGCTATTGACAAACATTTGACAGTTTTGTGTAATGGTATCGAGTCAAGAGGTGCGATTATCACGTTCAGTTGTAGTTCAAAAAACATGTTCATGCTTGAGCATGCAAATATAAATCGAAACGAAAGTCTTCGAATAAAGTGTTTTTACATTTACTTTTTAATTTTCAGTACTTTAGGCCATCTACTTCTCTTGGTAATTACTGATGTATATCGTTTTACTATTGTGACACGACCAGAGAACTAGAAAAAAATTAGAGTTGCATGACAGTACTTTCAATGGTAACGCAAGCTGTAAAATTAATAGCGTAACGCTGCTTCAACGGCATAATTTAATAGGACTATGATAAATGAACGAGACTTATTATGAAAACATCAGTTGTTTCTTTCATTATTCTATTAGCTGCCAGTTATATCAGCTATTGTTGTGCAGCCAAGATAATCTTGATGCCATTATTTGGGCACAGCCATTTCCTGGTTCTAGCAAAACTTGCCAAAGAACTTGGACGCAGAGGCCATGAGGTATGAGTCTCATTTTTTCCCCCTTTGTCCATCCTAGATTACCACAGAGTTTATTTTTGTTTAGACAACTGTCCGAAAGCTTTGAAGTACAGGGAAAAAATGTGTAATTTTGGATCGATTTCAGTTTTTGTAGCAATGACAATGTGGATAAGACTAGCATTATAGTAATAAACTGAAACGTAACAATTACTCAAGAGCTTTTTCGATCATGATCACGAAACGTTTTTGTTCGTATTTCTTTCTCTCGAGGACACGTATGTCTTTAATTATAAGTTTCCGTAAGACCGACGATCTTTACTTCCTTTTTTTTAACTTGGTTTTTCTTATAATGGCTGAAAATGACCTATGTACTGTACATAATTATGTACATATATAAAGTATATATATGATCACAAGATCGTTCCGCTTAAAAGCGCGGACCGACACTGGCTATAAACTCTTTAGTTGACAACAGATTCTAGACCTCAGCTCTCTCAAATACTCAAAAAACTTTCTTGAGTGAAAAAAGGTCGGGTCAGAATTTATATGTTAATACATCCTATGCATTAGTAAGTTTAATAATTTTCGCTTCAAATGAGGTCTTGATATTGTATACCTTTTTCCCAACTAGAAAGCATGGTATTAGAGTAATGTTTTATTTTTCATTTCTCAAATCAACATGCAGTACCTAACACCTGTAGATTTAGCCTAGATACCCGAGGACTTGAAAAAACAAGTTAAATCCGAGGCGTGGCGCGGTTGTTTTGCATTCCAAGAAAAATCCTCATTTCACAGAACTATGTATCCCTATATTCATGAATTATTTTTGGGTTACTTTTTAGGTAACAATTTTCGTCGGAGATGAAGCTGATTATGCCATTGGAAAACCATATGTTAAAATCTTTAGTACAAACGACCGTGAAGATATACGAAAGATGATCGAGGGTAAAGTATTTAACAGGGGTCCCACAGCAGCAGTTTCAGAGCTTTTCCGATTGCAGAAAAGTTACTGTGGTTCCTTCTTAAGTAATCCTGACGTCATGAATGGCCTCAAAACTGCCGAGCTACTTGTTGGAGATTCACTGTATCCATGTTCATCTCTTGTTGCTGCCAAGTTTAACATCCCCCATGTGACAATCAACGAAAGCCCAATGGGTCCTCAATTGCAATTCTATGGAGTCTCCACGTATCCAGCTTATGTACCACAGTTTACATCAGGTCTTTCTTTAAATATGGGGCTCTTGGACCGAGTTAAAAATTTTGGCTCTTACTTATTAAGGTTCTACGTGTTGGAAGCCTTTGTGTATCCAGTTTATCGAGAGCTAAAGGAAGAGCACAGAATCAGACCCCAAGAAAGTATCCAAGAGACTTTGATGACCGTAGATTTAATTTTGTTGGAAAGAGATTTTGTCCTGGACTATGCCATGCCTTTACCACCATGTGAGTACACCATCAATAGTCCCTCTTGTAGCCGAGTTCTTGTCACGCAACGCTTTCTCATAATGCACGACGAGACTGAACACGGTTGAGGGAGATTACAGCATCATTTCATAGGAAAATCCAACCAATATGTTCATATCAGAGATCCATCTACTTAGATTCCCTAATTCATCCTAACTGTTTGCAAAAGATCTTCAATTCCATTGCAAGCAGTCTATTTTGTCATCAGAGCTGATATTTCAGTGACTAGTACCAAATCAGCAGGTCCTGCAAAGGACCCATTCCATTACTAGCATCTTCGATCTATTCATTAATTCATTCATATCAATACAAATACTATGATGCGTTCTCTTTTTCTTTAAAAGTCGATCTTTTGCAATAACCGTATATGCATCAGTCCATACCGAGCCTCCCGCGCGTTATTTACTTCTCGTTTACATCTACTATAGTCAAATCCCTTTTTTTCCTCTTGATTTTTAGTTGTAAGAGAAGTCGGTAGCTTCCTTTCTGCTCCAGCCAAACCACTTCCAGCAGATTTGGAATCTTTTATGGAGAGTTCTGGTGAGGAAGGCGTTGTTCTCGTCTCTTTTGGTTCCGCATTGTTAACCTTAGATAACAAAATCGTTGCGGTTATGAATGAAGCATTCTCACAAGTTCCCCAGAAAGTCATTTGGAGGATTGACACAGGTAGACAGATTTGTTGCAGATTAAACTCGTATTTCTTTATTCATATCTTTAATAAGATGTTATGCTGTGATATATTTTGTCACAGACACATTTGAAGGGAAAATTACTTCCAACGTCAAAACAGTAAGATGGCTTCCACAGAATGACATTCTTGGTCACAAGAAAACCAAACTGTTTATCACTCATGCTGGTGCTAATGGAGTTGCAGAATCTGTTTATCATGGAGTACCAATGATCTGCTCGCCTTTTTCTGCTGATCAGTTTGATATCGCAAGCAATGTAGAGTACAATGGCCTTGGCGAGATTTTGAGTGTAAAATCAGCAAATGTAGACCAACTTGTTGAGATAATAAACCAAGTTATTCATGACAAAAGGTATGCATCTCTGTAGCTATACTGAGAAAGTTGAAGAACGTCATACCCAAACCTTTAATAAACGTTTTCGTTCCAACCTTTACCACTCTTACCTTCAGTTCTTAATCTGACCAGTCATGGTATCTCAGTCGTTCAAATGAATTTGGGCAGCCTAACACCAGCACATTTTTGCATCATCACAAAAATGTTCTGGCTCACCCGCGCTACTACATAATACCAAACCGACGGGGCACCACAACCTAACCATATGCAGCTACCACTATTTCCACTACCCTGCCCCAAATCACTAACACCACATCCGCATTAAAGTGATTACAAAAAAATGAGAGAGAAAATGATGACTATTTAGTTAGTACTACTTTCAATTGTAAAGAACAAAAGAAAACAACGGGTTTGGAGTCTACTGTGCACTATTAGTTTGTCAATTTTTTTCAAGGTTTATAGAGAACCACTCTATTCCAAGACTAGTACCATGATCATATCAAATTTTACATATTTTCAGGTATAAAGAAAAGGCCCTTCATGTTTCCAACGTAGTGAAAATGCGCCCACGATCTCCAGTGCAAGAGGCAGCGGAGTTGATAGAATACCTTCATGCCGTTGGTAACCTGGCCCATCTTAAACCCAAAGGCCTGGAACTACCTTTTTATCAGTTGTACATGTTGGATGTTCTACTTGTGTTAGGACTGGTTGTTGTACTGGTGTTAGTTGTCATTGTAATCGTGGTGAAACGAGTGATTAACCTTTGTTGTGGGACCTCGAAAAAGACCAAAACGTCTTAGCCATGTCGTTTGTTGCTATTTAATGTTGTTTTCTATTTATAAATGAATATTTCCTAACTCACACTTTTCTAGTAGTTTTGTTATATGAGTTGAGTGATTATTTGCAAAATATTTCATGTAGAGGTAGTGAGTGTGAGAGTACAGTGTCCCCCAATTAGTGAGCGATCGCTAGAAGACTTGGACGCTTAAATAAACAGTTAGTAGTTTTGTTTTAATTCTGGGCATGTCGTCTCGGATTTCATTTAGAACCATATTTTGCCGTTAGGTCTAGAGGCCGGAAGAAATGGTCTTTACCAGTGAATAAAATGCTGCTGCTATCCTACACATTTTCAGTCATTGAATAAGGTCTTTTCAACGGAGAGAGCTATAAATTTAATATCACATGAGCAGGTGTTAGCTTATGCAAATTGAAGGAGCTTTTAAAACTGAGAATCTTACAAGCACATAAAGTGCTGAAGTACATTCCGTACTTGAGCAGTTTCAAGTGGAATTCATTATCAATCATAATGACACGGCCATCCGTTTTATTACAAAACTCGAAACAACTTGTTCATGCAATAAGTGCTTGTGGCAATGCGGGATTAATAGCTCTAGTTCTCTGTGAAATGGTTTGACCAAGCAGAAAAGTATCATTATACGCTAAATATATTTCAACTGAATACGATTTAAGGCCCGCAAAGTCATTCAGTACTTTTCTTGGAAAGCATTGATGAATAATTTATACTCAAGCATGAACCAAGAAAATCTGATTGATGTGATTACCACCCCTGTTCTTCGTTGTTTAAAAAATGCTGATCTGTTTACCTTTTTTAAAAGCTTCAACTTGAAGAACTGACGATCATTATGGAAAAGACGATCGCTGCGCTCGTGATTCCACTTGAGTTTTGAACATTTTATGACGTCAAGAGTGTGTCAATAAGAGGACAGACAACTTAAAACCATCTTCAATTTGTCGATTGAGGACGATTTTAACAAGTGCGGTAAAAAGATAACGAAAAAAACATTCCAGTTCTAATTATACGATTGAGGTGAGGAATTATAATTAGCGCACAAATTCCTCAGTTAATTAAAGTTAACTATGTTATTTTACGAAATAACTTTTTTCTTCAATGAATCCGGCGATTATAATTCCGCATCATAATAAGTTTCGACCTACTTGGCAGTTTAATAGTCCATTGTCATCTGACGTGATTTAGCTTTAGAAACACCATGCAGCGTTGATCTCATATAATTATGTTCTTTTGATCGTTTTAAAAGCTTCGAACAACTGAAGACTATCGTGGAAAAGAGATCACCTAAAAAACAATCGTTAAACGACCCAAACATCTGTCAATTCTCGATCGTCAATAGCGAAAAACCAGCCGACTAAGAAAAGATGAACCTCTCTTACCAACCCCAAGTGCTGCCGTGTCCACCTTTGACATCGCCATTTGTGCTTAGTCCAGAAAACGATCATCGCTACCATGCCTTTTTGATTTTCATGCTAGTCGGAAATCTTGGCATAGCTGTGTTTTCCTGCTGTAGTAATGCCTTTGCCATCTACACAATCATAAAGACACCGCCTCTACAAACACCTGCAAATATCCTACTCCTTTGTTTGGCCATTTCTGATCTTGGTGTTGCTGTTCTTAGCCAACCAAGCCATTGCATTGGTAGATTCGCCGAGTTAACGAGGGACATCGGCTTGTTCTGTTTTGTTGGTCAAATGATGAATTATTCACTGTGGATTTGTAATATCATGTCTCTATTTACGCTAACAGCCATCGCCGCAGACAGATTTTTCGCGATGCATTTTCACTTACGCTACAAAGAGATCATCACAACCAAACTTTATAGAAACGTATGCGCAATTGCGTGGATTTCCATCGTTGGCTTTGGTATATCAAGAATCTTTGTAACAAGCAAGCGATACGCAATTTTTACTACAGTATTATGTACAATCCTTGGTATGATGAACTTCTATTTCATGTGCAAAATTTATGGAGTCATTAGAAAACATTCTCGACAAATAGAAGCTCAAGAGCAATCACTTCAGCCGACGTTGGACATGCCTCAGATGAAGAAGACCACCAATACCATGTTTTACATGATCGGTGCTTTTCTCTTGTGTTATCTGCCATTCTTTGGAATACTGATCGCTCACACGGCTGTGAATGGGTCGTCGTTACAACTTGCGTTCTCAACGGGAGTTGCAGTTACGATGATCATGTTCAATAGTCTGTTGAATCCGATCATTTATTTCTGGAGAATTGAGGAATTCCGTCACGCGGCGCTACGGTTACGTTGTTAGGGAAGTTATGAACTACTGATTGACTCTAATTAAGACAAATGAAGGAATAACAAAAAACAAACAAACAAACAAATAACTCAATCCACGAGTTAATTACGAAAAATCACTTTTGCTATGACTATATGAAGTCATTGAAGCCAAAAACGAAAACTCGGAAATTACCGATTTTACTTATCAGTCATAATTGTTTTACTCAGGATGATTACTTTTTACTTCTTTTAGTTAATATTGTTTAGTTATTTTATCTAGTTTACTGGCCCAACAGATTCCAGTTGAGTTTACTTTTCGCAGTAGTCGCGTGTAGTTGTAATTCAACTTAGCGGCTATTTTTATAAAAATGCATTGTTTTCGGTCATTTTTTTCACGGATATTATCTAAAATGTTGTTTTATATTTGCCTCTCAATTTTGAATTGACTTTCAGTAGTTTTTTTTTATTTTGGAGAAAGCCACTTCGACTGATGCAGTCCTCAGTGTTTGGGCCAATCACGAGCGCTGATTTTGAGACGATATTATCGGAAAATAATGCCGTCTCTCTGTAGATCAAAATGATAAAAGAATCGCGATACTCGATATAAAGTCTAAAAGAACAACAGGGTTAAGTAAATGACATCATTTACTCACAACTTTAATACTAAAATACTTGACATTTTCTATTCGTCTCGTTTAAGCGGTGACTTGAAGTAGTTGTTTTCAGACCGCACCGCACATTTTCATTTGGCGCAATGGACAACTTAATGCGCACCAATGGACTTGGTTTCTACACCAAATATGAGGATAAGATTAAAGTTTTATATGGTGTTATAATTAAATCGATCAACGTTTTTAAAATAACGAAAATCGAATTAACATCGTCAAAAATGGTTTTCCTCTAATATCGGTAAGCTGCATAGAAAAATTCATACAGTTGCACAACATTTCAAAGTGATTTTAGGAGATTTAATCTGTTTGATTTTCTTTAAATCACAAAAGTTTCCACGCATGCTGTATTTCTATTCTTGGACATAACGACAGCGTAAAATATACTCGAAGTACGCAAAACACCACGAGAACACTGTGGAAATATTGCTAAAATATACACTTACCTTACGTGAAAAAGCCGGCTTCCAACTCTTCATCGACGACAAGATATATTTTTTTGCTTTCCAAGTCTCTTGTGAGACATTTTCTCCGCAACTTTTACATCAGAAGTTGTTTTAGAAAATCTCAAAAGCGCATTATTTTTGCTTGGTGTTTAAGTAGGGCATTACTTGTTCTATACACAGCAATATTGCAGCAGCTCATTCAAATACAAGCACTAAAACGACCCGAAACTTAAACCTGATGTTAACCCAAACGCCAGCTCAAAACTTGCATTGAGACAACCATTCGACTCGCTAATTAGCATATTGCACTCGCAAATTGTTCACAGCACGTGCAAGTGCGTAGCATAGAGTTTCACGCTACATGCATCAGGAACCGGAAATAGAGAATTCGCTTTAGAAGAACTTTCACCTCTAATATAATATTATTTTGTATGTTTTTAGGTTTGGGAGACATGATTTTTTTTAAGTACAAGCATAATATTTGGGAAATAATATCAACTAATTAGCAGTAAAAACCAAATAAACAAAAGAAAAGAATTTATAATCTTATTTCTGGTTCCTGATGCATGTAGCGTGCAACTCTATATATGCAAATTTATGCTACGGCACTTGCTACCCTGCGAGCAGAGTCCCCCCTTTTCCTTCTAATCGAGCGAACGAAGGTAAAGGGGGACTCTGCTCGCAGGGTACGCACTTGCACGTGCTGTGAACAATTTGCGAGTGCAATATGCTAATTAGCGAGTCGAATGGTTGTCTCAATGCAAGTTTTGAGCTGGCGTTTGGGTTAATTTCGGGTCGTTTCAGTGCTTGCATTTGAATGAGCTGCTGCAATATTACTGTGTATATAACAAGCAATGCCCTACTTAAACGCCAAGCGAAAATAATGCTGCATTTTTGAGATTTTCAACAAACAACTTTTGATATACAAGTTGCGGAGAAAATGTCTCACGAGACATGGAAAGAAAAAAATATATCTTGACATCGATGAAGAGTTGGAAGTCGGCTTTTTCACGTAAGGTAAGTGTATATGTCATAGGTAAGTGTATACACCTATTTCAAAAAAGGTTGTCACCGCTAAAGCCTGGTTTTCACTTCGACGGAAGCAGAAGCGGAAGCAACATACGCAGACTCAGTATCGCGTTTATCACCTAGGTGTGAGAAAAGACAATCTCTGCTAATGAGCAGTACACTACTGAGTCTGCGTATGTTGCTTCCGCTTCTGCTTCCGTCGAAGTGAAAACCAGGCTTAAGAGCGATAGGCGATAGGTAATAGGTCATTCCAAGACCGCAAAGCACTATTGATTTCTAATTGATTTACATATGAATAGCCAAATATTTGATGGAAGAGTGTAAAGAACGATTTAGGATGGCTTAATTAAGAAATCAATAGTGCTTTGCGGTCTTGGAATGACCTATTACCTATCGCCTATCGTTCTTAGCGGTGACAACCTTTTTTGAAATAGGTGTATTTCCACAGTGTTCTCGTGGTGTTTTGCGTATTTCGAGTATATTTTACGCTGTCGTTATGTCCAAGAATAGAAATACAGCATGCGTGGAAACGTTTGTGATTTAATCAAACAGATTAAATCTCCTAAATTAATAAAATCATTTTGAAATGTGCATCTGTATGAATTTTTCTATGCAGGTTATTTTCAAATTGGACAGCGTGGAGTCCTATTACATATACTAATAATTTATTCATTTCTAAATATCAAAATTGAGTATTTTCAAATGCGCTGGGGTTGCGGCTATATGGGCGTCTTGTTCCACAAGAAGCTAGAAGGAAGAAGCAAGTTTAGCGTTCACTTGGCGGGATATTATTATCACTTAGTAACTATACTCATCGGCTGAGCATGCGCAGTAGAGACCTGTGTACATTTGTGACGGACGAAAGAAAAGTAAAACTGCATGTTATGACTCGGCCGTCTACACGCCGCCAAGTAAAAATAACAATAGGAAACCACGAGTTTATTATCTATAAATGGTGTTTACTCGGTGGTATTTCGACCTTCCTCGGCTGAGTATGCGCAGTAGAGACCTGTCTATATTTTGTGACAGACGATAAAAAACTGCATGTTATGACTCGGCCGTCTACAAGCCACCGATTAAATTCAAAGAAGAGAAAAACAAAATGGAATATCAAAATAGTTGACACTGAATTTATTGAAATCGATCAACAACAATTTCTGTAAGTTTTAAATAAAAAACATTTTCTTTATTACTAATAAATTATTAGAATTTTTCATATAAATATAATCTTTATAAAATGTATGTATGAGTCTCTCAAAAACTTCCAGTTTGTTGAATTTGAACGAAAAGCTTCAATTTATGATGTCCCGAATAGCGAGGTCTTTGTAAATAAGGAAGCCAATTATTACCTTGCATCTGACAAAGCCCAAACAATAGAGGTTTCACACATTTACAGTAACTGAAATTCATTCTTGGCTTTGCACTTGTCGCTGAACGCGACGTTTCGTTTCTTTGAGGAGAAAGGGAGAGAGTTGGGTTTCCTGTGTAACAGAGGCAACCCATCCTTTAAACCCCTTTTCCATTAACATCGTTAGTTGAAAGGATGAGAATCAAATGGGAGCCTATGACATATAGGGTGACTGGATGAAGTCTTCAAGATTTAAAATCAAGCTCAATAAAACAGCATTTACAAGTGCAAACAAAACAATTTTTGTCAATCGTTATAAAATTAAAAGGCACCTCACTAGCAAAGGTACTTTACGTTTCTGTACACAAATCATAAAGATCTGTGTATCATGTGGGCTAACCAGAGGCAAATTAGATTTTCGTATCATAATTACTAGTCATGTTCCACCCAAGACGGTTCTTGAATTGTTTTCACGGCACTAGGTCGTTTTTCTCTGGGTTTAGGTGGTTCGTACTGCCTCGTCCTCTTTTCTTGGTGCTTCTTATCCAGTAAATGCTTCTGGCGGGCCAGTTCGGGAAAATAACCTGAACGAAAAAAAGAAAGAAAGAAGGAAATAAAGATGTATCGATAAAGCACAGTTTAACAATGAGGGGCATTGAAAATATAAACTATTAATGAACAATTAAAGGAAAACTACGCAGGAAGGAACGACCGAATAAACAATCGATCATACGATGGAATGAACGAACGAGCAAATTATTGACGGATCAACTGGCTGAAAAAGTACCAACTAAAGGCGAAATGGTAGGAATAAGGGTTGAAGGAAAGTAATAAATTGCCCTATTTTATTATGACGTCACGGCTTGTTTATGAGAACAGAATCGTCTAGAACAATAGAAATTGGAACAACATTTGCTCTGCTAAGAAAAGTTTACTCTCAAATTGTCTGGTTTATAAATATGTACTGATGTGTAATACACAATATTTACTGTATTTAGTGGCTGTTACCGCTTTTCTACGGTCCACAAAATGCATTTTATATCGATTTTCTTTGTGTTGTTACTGTTTTGTCCCCCTCCTACGACCATGATCCTTAGCATTTAAAAAAAGTAGATTGTTTTGATGTGACGTCATAGTATGTGATATAGGGCAATTAAAGAGGGAAGAAGAATAAACTGAGTAGGGCTCGATTTCTAGCTATTAAAGGGCCGGGATTTGCAAACGAACCCCTTGAGAGCCCAAAAGAGGAAGCGGGAAAGATGAAAAAACGATGAATAGAAAGCATGATAGAAAAGCAAGTCTTTTCCTTACTTGATGCCAAAGCGTCCTTGGCTGCAGCCATTTCTGCTTGATGCATACTGTAATAAAATAAATGTTTTACTAGTCACCTAGTCACTACAGTAAAAACTCAGCCACAGCTGTGTGCACAGGCTAACCTTTAGCTGGCTATCGTCAGCTAACATCCTAGGACTAGTATAGGTTGCTTGTTTTTTATTTGTTGGCTTGTTGGTTAGTTTATTTATGGGTTGGGTTGGGTTGGGTTTGGCTGGGTTGGGTTGGGTTGGGTTGGGTTGGGTTTGGCTGGGTTGAGTTGGGTTGGGTCCTTTCCAGTCCTAACATGTAAAAGAAAGCCTTCAGTTCCCGCAAAGGAACTGAAAAAGGTGCTTGTATAGTTAGGGGGATGCTCCACAGATAAAGACTTACTTTTGTCCTTCGCCTGTCCCACACCTCTTGCCTTTGTAATATACACCAACTATAAGGAAGCAAATCAACAAAGTACCAACAGAATTAGAGCAGTATTCGTATGAGACCGCTTCCTGCTGTGACTATGCTAGAGGCATGCGTGATGTCTATAAAATGTAAGGTTTTGCCCATGTATTTACGAATTCTATAGCGCTAATGCGTTGAATCTAGTTTGAATTTTGTAGGTTTTCAATATCCCGGATGTCCGTCAATTCTACTCGATGCTTTCACGCCGTATTTGCACAAACATTGATCCTTCAAAACGTAGAAGCTGAGACCGAAATGAACACTGGGAAATCTGTTGATTAGATGATTTTAACGAAGCGAGTGGACGAGGACGTTTCAAACAGTGACTAAGACAAATTATTGGTATTCCAAACTTGATTATGTAGCGAATTCGTAGATAAAACAAATAAAAATGCATAGAATACTTCGTCCTATGTAAGGGAATCTGGAATGATGCAAGATTCCGGATTTCTAGAGCTGTCTTATGGATTTAAATGGCCGGATTCCGGATTCCAAGGACTGGATTTCGGATTCCAAGGACTAGATTCCGGATTCCAAAATCAAATTTTTCGTGGATTCCGGATTCCCTTGCATGGGGTGAAATACTAGTGTACCCAGGAGCCATTTCGATCTCGGTGATTTGAAAGGGTCAACGTTTGTGCAAACAGGAATATACATATCTTATGTCGTGTCGCGTTTCAGTGCTAGATTTAATGTTGAACCAATGATTTGAAGCTAAAACAATGATTTGGTGGTGGGTACCGTGACATACCCCCTCTCCCAAATGGGCAACTCGAAATCTCGATACTGACTGTATGTGGTAACTGTATCTATTTAGAAATACGTTGTTTAGCACGCCTTGGAATATACAGTACATTCACTACTGCAATTCTATTTTTATTTTTGGAGATATTTGATGCCAAAGTTCATCATTTTACTCCCACAGGTGGTGAGCGCCGGGTGGTACCACCCTACTCGTCTAAAATGGATACCTTCATATGACCTTTGTTTTGACCCCATCCCTATAAAACACAATACAACACTAACAATAGCACAATGATATAGCAGTATGTTTACCCTGGTATATCTTGTGATGAGATGGACCAGCATCTTGCAACACCCTGCAAGCAAACAGTGATGATGATGATGATGATGATGATGACGGTAAAAATACAGCATCAGCCTGCATTTGTTTGGTCCCCATACAATACTATTAGTATTCTTGTTTTTCATATGATTGTTTTTTCGTAGACTACTAAATATCTTGAAATTGCAGTCAGGAATCAAGTAATTATATAAACGAACGAACGAACGAACGAACGAACGAACGAACGAACGAACGAACGAACGAACGAACGGTTCGTAAAAAAAGCCATGGTTTATTGTGAGCTGTCGACAAGAAAGAAGGAATAAAATGTCTTACTTATAGACAGGAAGGTCTGGCAGCTTTCCTTCTACTCGAAGAGCTAAGCAACACTGCTGTAGCTGAGACTTTGCATCTATCCATTCCTGATTGACAATGTTATCCTGGAAAAGAACGAAAAGACAAAAAAGTGATTTCTCAAACCTCCATACTCTGTTTGGTTGAGTGAAAACTTGATGAGGCCCGTTATATAACGTGCTTTAAAAGACCTAGTCTCCCTCGCAGCCGTGTTTAGCCTCGTCACGCAACACTCCCTCGGAAAAAGGAGCGTTGCGTGACGAGGATAAAGGAGACTATAAAAGACCGCGCTTTTCAAAAAAATCCAAAACCTGTATGAAGCTAAGTAAATAATTAACGTAGCGTGTCATTCCTAGAAACAGGGTTCCCACTCTCCCGGTAAAACAAAATTCCCTGACTTTTCCCTGAATTTACACTGACCAAATCCCATTTTTCACTGACTTTTTAGTGAACACAAATTTAGAACAATTTCTATTCCACCAATATCATTCTGCAGAATTAAGTGGTTAAGGTTTGTGGAATTCCACAGCCAAGCTGCTAAAAGGGCTGTTTGACCTTTCCATCGCAAAAATCTCTGACTTTTCACTGACTTTTGTAACATTTTGGCAATGGACCTCAGAACGGGTCGAAATTACCTAGAGATATCTAAGGACCCAATCAAACGAGGAGGCGCAAGTCGCCGCAAGTGTTCAACTTGAGGAGGCAGCATGGCCGAGTGGTCAGAGCATTGGTCTCGCAATCTGGCGGTCCCAGCCGGGTTTAATTCCCGCTCTGGCCACTAGCTGAGACTGAATTTGTTCCGATTTCGATTAGTTCAAATTCAGTTTCTCGCACATGCTTGTAAAGAGCCAACTGGTTTGCCTCCTTGCCAGTTGGGATTCTTAATTCATTTATATTTGATTCTACTTCATTTCATTTCAGTTCATTTGCGGTATATAAATCTTAAAATGTATTTATTCATTTATTTGAACTTGCGGCTCGTTTGATCGCTAACTTGCATCGACTTGCGGCTACTTGCATCAACTTTCGAGAACTTACGAGCAGTTTTAGCGTGCTCAAATTTGATCGCAAGTTGATGCCAGTTTTGACGCGCTAAGCTTTGCAAATTGTTTTTCTCCTTTTTTTTAAGTCCGAATTTCTGCGAATTTCCTCTCCTTGAAATCACTTCAAGCAACAAAACAACAAACTAGATTTTCTCCTTGTTCTTCAGCTAGCTGATTTTCGATTTTTTGAAGAACTTGCGCTGACTTGCGTGGAGCGGTGTTCAAACAAGACGAGCAAGTCGCAAGTCAAAACTTGGGTTGACTTGCGCCGCCTTGCGATCTCGTTTGATCGGGGCCCAAAACAATCTCTTCAAAGCTGATTGGATAACGACAGAGACGAAAGTTGACTTTTTTGTACACAACAAGGAGAAGCACTCACCTCTACTCGAGAGAAGAAACACACCCTACAAAATGTTTCCACGTGTTTAAGTCCTTTGTCGATGTAAATCGCAGCTACAAAAGCTTGGAGATAAAAGCATTGTATTACAGAGAAATTATCAAAGCTAACGTGAAACCCATTAAAACGCAACCCTTTTATTTCGAACCAGCCTGGAAATTAGTCAAATCGCTCTCAAACCAATTTCTAGTATATCATTTTTCGGTTAATTTCGCTGATCTGTTGTTGTTGTTGTTGTTGCTGCTGCTGCTGCTGCTGCTGCTGCTGCTGTTGTTGCTGTTGTTGTTGTTGTTGTTGTAGTTGTTGTTGTAGTAGTTGTTGTTGTTGTTGCTGCTGCTGTTGTTGTTGTAGTTGTTGTTGTTACTAATCGCACATATTTTTTGCTTCCCCAGTCCCCCTAGAGAGTGTTACATTGCTGTACAAAACGAACTCATACCCATTTCTAGTGGATCATTTTTTTCGGTCTGGCTCTGCATAGGTTGTTTGTACATACGGTTAGGTCGCAATCATCTGACAGATGTGAGCAAGGGCATACAATGGCTAACAAAAAATGTTAAGAGGACTTTCCCATGCCCTAGTGATGAAAACCCCCTAAAAGATGGCTATAAATGAGACTACGCCCTAGCATGTATTATATACTATACTTACCTTCCAAAACATCAGCAAGAAGCTTTTCACGAACATTCTTCATCTCCTGTAAACACGAATAGAGCGATTTTCGTGTGAGTGGGAAACGTACCGCGCCGTACCGTGACCGTGCCGTTTTCCCACTCATACGAAATCTGCTCTGTTACTACGTGTACCATAACATCTACCGTAAAAGACAATGAATAAAATGCAATCCATATTTATCAAATGTGATGTTTTGGGGGCACTGTGAAGTTTTAGTGTAAACAAAGCAGTGCGGAAATGGTGTGGAAATAGAATGGAAATCTAATTAATACTGTGGAATTTTACTATTTCCATACTATTTCTAGTTTGAATTTCCAGTGTAACCTTCACCATGGTCCTAATTGAAATGCGTGAGGTACAATTAGCGTTGCACTGTCACATTGTCACCACTAACCTTTGGCCCAAAGTTGATGTACTTCTCTAATCCCAACTGTCGAGCAACATCGGCCTGTGTACGGTTATTGACTAAAGAACTGCGAAGTAACTGGAATGTACGAAAAACAATTTTACAACATGAAGCTGATCTAGATATGTTCAAGAAAATAAAAAGGAAGGAATGAAGGAAGGAAGGAAGGAAGGGAGGGAGGGAGGGAGGAAAGAAGGAATGGTGGGAGGGAGGGAGGGAGGGAGGGAGGGAGGGAGGGAGGGAGGGAGGGAGGGAGGAAGGAAGGAAGGAAGGAAGGAAGGAAGGAAGGGAGGAAGGAAGGAAGGAAGGGAGGAAGGGAGGAAGGGAGGAAGGGAGGAAGGGAGGAAGGGAGGAAGGGAGGAAGGAAGGAAGGAAGGAAGGAAGGGAGGAAGGAAGGAAGGAAGGGAGGAAGGGAGGAAGGGAGGAAGGGAGGAAGGGAGGAAGGGAGGAAGGGAGGAAGGGAGGAAGGGAGGGGAGGGAAGTGAGGGAGGGGAGGGAGGGAGGGTATGTTTTTTAATAACTGTCAGAATAGTAGATACTGCCAACTATTGGTCTTAACGTACTGTAAGATGTCCTTCATGATGCTCAGGAAAATGTCGGTAAAGATAAATAGAGATGATAAGTTGGAGCACTGCATCACCAAGAAACTCCATGCGTTGATTATCCCCTCTGGAATTGAAAATCAAAATTGAACAAATTCACTTAGAAATTATTTCCCCATTAATTAAAAAGGATTTAAAAATACATGATTCATGTTACATACAGGACAAAATCCTTGCCAAGCTAATAATGTGTATAAGTGTAGAAATATGATAAATTCTAGCCTCCTCCGCAGGCAATTCCTTGGGTTTCCTTTAGCAACGGTTATTGGCCTTCCTTTGTAACGATTATACTGACCGTGAGGGGACTCCCTCCTCTCCCCATTCTCCCGTCTCGCTTTTCTTAAACAGGAATCCCAAGAACAGAGAAAATGGATGAGGCTAAATAACTTCGTGACTTACAGTGTTAGATTGTTGAATCCTACTTGTGGATGAGTGAATGCTCTGGCCAGCAGGCGAATATGAGTGAAAGTGATACCGGTATTCTCCTCTAATTCTTGTAATTTCTGTCAAAAAGTTAAAGAACTATTAAACTGGTCACATCTTTTCAAGGATATGGCATGCAATACTTATTAAAATGAGAATACTCCTTGAGTGATTACGAAAATTGCTCCTGTAGTGCCTTTTCACTAAAAGTCAATTACTTCACAAATTCATGGGAAGCAAGCTAAGGGTGGCCGAGTGGATAACAGCGCCGGTCTGTCACCTCTGTGGTCCCAGGTTCGATTCCCATATGGGACATCACAAGTGGCTTGAGTTTGTTAGTTCGTTTTCTCCCTTGCTACGAGAGTTTTTCTCCGGGTCCTCCGGTTTTCCTCCCTCAGTAAAAATGAACTAGTGAGTTGGGAGTTGTATGTATAGAATATTAGAATGTGGTGGTAGTGTGAGAGTACAGTGTCACCAATAAGTGCGCAAGCGCTAGAAGACATTGGACACTTAAATAAACAGTTGTTTATTTATTCATTTTATTTACTTCATGGAATCAGTCTAATGATACCCGATCCCCTTTCTTTGGCCCAGTTCAAACGTCGAACTTTTGCCACGTCGAATGAATTGAAAACAATGGATAATTAGACGACCTTCTTTGATGTTATTAGATTCGACGCGGTAAAAGTTCGACGTCTGAACTGGGCCTTACACACAATGTTGTGTGCAACATTTGCAGAGGTAGAATCAAATCTACAACTTTCAAACAAAAATAAAATCACGTATCAAAGAAATGACAATGGGTACAGTACCTGTAATACTGGGGATGAAGGAATGAGGTGCCTGTCTCCATCAGGCTGTTGTCTCTAATAAATACAATGAGCAGTACATTAATATGGATAAAATGAGAAGCCAACGCATTCTACTATTATATCTCACCTGTAGGGGATGGCTTGGGGTATTTACCCAGACTTGTCTTAGACCCTAAAGAATTAAGAGATAAACAGCAAAGTTACAATTTATATTATGCTAATTAGTACAATTAGACGTGCTATTGGTCGAGAACCGTGTGTTATTAAATTATAGATGCACTGATAACATCAAAGAATATGAAACGTACTCAGACTGGTTAAAATATTTTATATATAAAACAAAGAGATTTTATAGATTTTCATCTAGACTCCAATTGCAGATGCACAAGAGTCGTCAATGTGTTTTTGTTTTCACCACATTTTGACGTCATCTGTGCATCCATCCAAGGTACACACGCACCGCAAAACAATAATACTATTTGTTACCTATTTTGTTTGACTGCAAAAACGCGCGAGTAGATTTACTCAAAAACTTGAGAAAATCGGTGTATCCACAGTAACTCACTTATCCGAGTAAATTTACTCAGTGATTTGAGTAACCCTTTACTCAAATAACTGAGGAAATTTACTCGGATAAGTGAGTTAGAGCAGATTTCGTATGAGTGTGAAACGGATCACGCCGTGCCGTGACTGTGTCAGTGCCGTGATGTCTATAAAAACATTCGAAATTCCTGCCGTAACCGTGCGTGACCGTGCGGTGCCGTTTTCACAGTCATACGAAATTTACTCTGTGGATGCATAGCACCGATTTACTCAAGTTTTTGAGTAAATTTACTCGCGCGTTTTTCATTACAACTGAAGACAATTTCATACCTCTTCTTTGAAAGCCATCTTAGTAAACAGTTCTGTTGCTGCCTTGAGTCCACTCTCTAGAAATACAGCACCTATAAAGCAACCAATTGGAGACGGTGAATATAATCTATTCATTCACTGTATAACTAGCATGATGTTAAATTGACGCTCGGGACAACATTTCACCTGATTTTGCATCCTCTACAAATGTTGATGGTTGATGGTCAGTATTTTGAACCTTACGGCCATTTTAAAGTTATTTTAATGTAATTGAGTTATTTTGATACAATTTTTGTGACAAATCGCAAAAGTTTTAGTCTCGCACAATGTCCCTTACGTTTTCGTGAAACTAAGTGACTACAAAAACAAGTAAAATAAGGTACATAATCAAAATTTACTATAACTAACCAATACTCACCAATGATAGCTTCAAAGCAATTTGCCATAGCATGATTCAGATCCTCTTCTTTACAAAGATCTGGTCTATAGCACAAAAACATAGAAAATAAGAAGTTGTATGAGTTCCGCATAAAAGTACAAAGTCAGATAAAGTTATTTCAAGAGACCATAATACTAAGAGAGCGAAACTCAGTATTGATGTCTGTGCGATGTTCGTGGCGGCTAAGGCTATTTTTAGTAACTTCGCCATCGCGAGCGCAAGGCTCTCAAAAAACAAAATATGATTGCCAAAAGCAAACGGTCCCGTCCGAACGCACGTCAAAAATCAAATTCTATTGTTCGAGAGCCTTGCGCGCGCGATGGTGAAGTTACTAAAAATAGCCTTAGTCACCACGAACATAGCGGTGACATTAATACTGAGTTTCGCTCTCTTAGTATTATGGTCTCTTAATTATTTGTAGTAAATTAAGGTACTTCATGGTACTAACCCGTGAGAATATTGCATATAGTCTGACAAGTTGAAACTCTGTTAAAAAAGACATAAAGATTATATATAAATGACCACCTCTACTATGGATCACTCTATCAAATAACAACGTCATAATTTACCATCGATTTTCATGATTGTGGGACATCGGGCAAAATCAAGCGACATCACATCCGGGACACTCGACCGTGAAGCGGTTTTTAATGAGATTTTTTGGTACAAATTATAAAGGAAATGTCAAAAGTCGCTCCTTTACGGATTTATTAAGAGAAATCTAGGGACTGGTTCGCTTAGGTTCCAACGGGATTTTAAAGCGACACTTCCTGTCTAAAATCTTGGCCTTGAAAAAAATAAATTGGACTTTTTTCTTCAGTAGCAAAATTTGGCTAAAGTTGGAGTTTTTCGAATGTAAAATGTATGGAGAAAGGCGATTCTATTATGCGTATTCGTAACTGCGTGTTATAGATTTCACAAATCGCTTAGGTTCCATCTGGGAAATAATCTTTATTTATCTGATTACCATTATGCCAGATTTGGTTGAAGTTAGACAAATATTTCTGGTAGCAAAATTCGGATGTTTTGAGTAACCTATTTGGACCTTCATTCTGCATACTAATTACCTTTCCTCTACACAGACGATCGATTGCGGCTTCCCTAAGCTCCGCCTCCCTCAACTAGGAAGAGCTAGAGCGTAATAGATCTAAAATTTGCCGCTAATAAGGTTCGAGGTATTAAGTCTTCTTTCACGACAATTAACTCAAACACTCACGAAACAAAATTTTTGTCGCCACAAATTACAAGGTATTCAATCTTTTCTCTCACGCACACTTGGGAAAACACTTAACTGATGGTGTTCCCTGCCTAAAAAACACAAAATAAACAATTAAAAGTCAACACGGTTTTAAATAAAGAGCTTTACTCGGTCCACGCTCATCTGAAATCATGACTTAGTATTGACTACACTTCTGGTGGCTTTAGATTAGATTTCGGCAACAACTGAGCTCTGCATGAAGTTTGAAACTCAAACAAACAGCGAATTGAGATTTCAAATTTCCCGCCATCAATGTGTCAACTCTTTATTTGTGACAGAGATAAATTAAAACAAACCGAATAAAATGAAAGCTTTTTGCGGTACTTTTAGCCAGTATTTATAGGACAATGGTCAAGCAATTCGAACTCGTGTCCAGCGTTCGTGCCGACTTACTTTCTCATACTTTCGCAAAATATCACTTAAGTAACAAACTCAAAAGTTCACTTATTTATGTCAATAAGCTTCCGTCTGAGGTTAAACTTTTACTGGTTTTTAGTCTTTGCTATTAAAGCTAGCAGGCACTGACACTAATCATGGAAACAACAACAAGACTGTTTAACTCTTTAAGCTTCTTTATACTGGCTCAGTTTTGAAGCTGAATCAGTGCTTCATAATAACACTCAAATGCTTCAAAAGAGATCATACACCTCGATTTCATAAGCCATGTATTTTGTTCTTTTAGCTATGTCAAAAAAAAAAGAAACGCGTCTGTCTAAAATTTAAAAACTTTGCTGGCTTTGAAGTCGTTGCTAAGCAGAACAACAAAACAACAACAACTCCACTGTATCAACTGAAACTTTCTACTCCGATTTTCAACTGAATGCTTCAGTATAACAATTCTTAATTGCTTAAGAAAAGATATTATGATTTAAATGATTTGATAAGACAAATGTTTTTACTCATTCCGGTAGAATTGTTAAAGTGGCTTCCGTTTGAAGTTAAACTTCCACTGGTCTAAGTCCTCGCTAAGCAGGACAACAAAGCAACAACTCGGACTGTAGCATTAACTTTCTTCTCAGATTTAAACTGAATGCTTCATAGCAATTCTCAAAAGCTTCAATAAAGATATGATAATACACCTTCATCGATTTCATAAGGCATGTTCCTCTTACTATGTCAAAAAATTTCTGTTTGAAGTTTTAAAAACGTTTGCTGTCCGATCCCGGCTAAGTCGTTGCTAAGCAGGACAACAAAACAACAAAAAGATTTCATGATTATGATCACGACAGAATCTGCAAAAGTTGTAGAAACACTATTCTCTTCATTTTTAAAACTATGTTTAATCAGATACATGATGCATGGAGTTTAAGATCTTTAAACATCTCTGAAAAGTTGAAGAGTTGTTTTGAGTTCAAAAACTTATGTTTATGATATAAACGCGCTTTCTACAAAATTGATCTAGTCTTGACTAGTGTGATCGCCGGGTTATCTGGTATGGTTGGATGTGCGGCTTATCGATCATGGATTCTGTTTCTTAGCTACTATTATATTAAAACTAATCACTCAGTAAATCCAACCAAGTTCGGATTATGCCGGTAATCTTCCGCACAGAATTTAGAAGCTAACACAGCTGATAACGGATTTAAATCAGATGGGAATAAGGGACTTCATGTCACTTTGACTGACACTTTGATTGACAAATGTCAAATTTTGCTAGCAAAGTGATCGGTACCCATGGGAATGAATTTGACCAATGAAATCAAGATCCATATATTAGACCTAATCAGTATGCAAATTATTCCATTTGGTTGCTGACTTGTCATCCGTGAGTAGATGTCGCCGAGAACAATAGTATTTTGCCCGATGGAGGAGGAGGAGGGGGGGGGGGGGGGGGGGGAGAGAAGAAAAAGAGATCAAAAGAGAAAATCAAAGTGCAGAAGGAAAAGAAAGGGAAGATACAAAAAAAATCAGATCATATCAGACATGCAGTGCAACACAAGGCAAAAAGAAAATTATTATTGTTTGAAATACCTTTGCAAGAACTGCAAGATGACTATTTTGTACAAGAGCTGATCTAAATATGGCTAAGTGGCCTTCATTCTTGTCAGGAAGCATAAAGAACAAATGAGAGCTGAAAAGAAGAATCATATTCATCAATTTCAATAATCCTAGATAGATCAGAAAAGCTGAAGAAGTGGAAAATGAAGAACGAGCTTTCCACCACCAACATTGGTTGTAACGATGCACACAAATGTGTAACGTAAAATGTAAACTAGTCTGATTTCTAGATATTCAGGAGACGTCTTCTTTCCTGGAGAAGGAGGAAAGCAGATGACCCCAGATCATCTTGAAATCATGCTAAACATAGACTGGCACAGTAAAATATAGACAAGAGCTGTAATTCAGCAAAGGTACACCACAAGAACAGAAATTCAATTGTAGAGTACTTTTTATATGACTATGAAAAAGTCTGTGCCTTGCTGACATGTTGAGAAACGTTATGTCTCATTATCCAATTTAAACACTGCAACATTAACATGGCATGGCTCAACATGGCACAACACAGGTAGCATATTCCAGTCATACAAAATTTCATCAGTGTAACACTGAGCACTCTGTGAGATATTCATTCACCTAAACTCTGATCTATATATTCAGTGTAGTGGTTCCTTTGTACACAAGACATCTAATAAAGATACTTTTTGGAATTTGTGTTTTACATACTATTACTTAGTGCATCAGCTTAGTATTCATACCTGCATATAAACTCTAGAACAGCATCACCAAGAAACTCTAGACGCTCATTGTGTCTTATCCTACAACAGAATGAAGATTTCATTTATGAACAGCCTTGCAACAGACGTACCTCTTTTAAATATCATCAAGAAGAGCTTACCAATGACCATATTATTCATGATCACCACTAATGATGATCAACATTGCCACCATTAGAGAATTGTCAAATTCTAATTGAGTAGATTACTTATGGGAGGCTAAACCTACTGTATTTTTATAAAATAACTATGATTTAACCTGCGCTCTGATTGGCCAAAGGACGCGTGTCGCGCGTTCTCTATGAGAACACACAGCACGTGCGTGCGCACATTTTCAAACTTTCTCCAATGAAAAAAGAAAATAAAACTTCAATTCAATATTTTATAAAAGAAATAGAAAACGAGGCAGCAGTGCTATGTTGAGTTATAGAAGCACTTGGGAATTGTAAGAAGACTTGAGAAGTGTTGAGATACGCCTCATGCTTCTCCTAACACTTCTCTCGTCCTCTTACAATTCCCGCGTGCTTCTATAACTCAACATAGCACTGCTGCCGAGTTTTCTATTTCTAAAGTATTGCACAGATATAGACAGCACAAACACTGAATATCTTATCAGCAACAAGGCACTGTTTATGTCATATTCATCTCTTTTACACTGATACTCAAACTGCCCTACCATGTAATGCACAGTCATGGTTTATGCCATGGAAAATATGTCAAATCAGTGTTCAAAATACTGTTAGAGCAATGGTTATGGTACAACAGAAACCACACTCAAACCTAACTAATGGACACCTCTTATAGTGAAAACATTCTATAACTAAACATTTTGACCTCTAATAAGCAGACACCATGTAAGTGGACACCCATTCCTGATCCCAAGCTAAGGGTGTCTGCTTCCAGAATGATCAACTGTATTAGAGCGATTTTCGTATGAGTAGGAAACTGACCGTACCGTACCGTGACCGTGTCAGTACCGTAGTGTCGACAAAAACATTCGAAATTCCTGCCGTAACCGTACCGTGCGGTGGTCGTGCCATTTTCCCAGTCATACGAAATTGGCTCTATTCTCAGTCTCCACATTTACCCTGTCTAGACATCTACTCTTCCTCTTTCAAATTATACATGTATGAATGAATGAATGAAAAAATGAATGCATAAATGAATGAACAAACGAACAAACAAACCAGTGGACGAACAAACCATACAATGAACAGATCTAATCTACTAATCAGCAGTCCACCAGTGGACCTGACTACCTGTCTTCCTGTTTACCTGTTGCTTCTCTTCTTGTAGAAGTTTGACACAGTGCCAAAGTTGTCTTTAAAACTGACAGATGATATATGTTAATTTTAATTAACTAGACTGCTCAAAATCTTTTGCTCTAAAAGACTTTATGCTGACTAAAAGGGAAACATTTAAGAGCTACTTCCACAATTTGTTTGTTCCCATGGTGGCTTGTAGATCCATGTAGTTAGAGGAGCAAGGATGGCACAGTTGGTTTGTAAGTGGCTTTCAGTGCGAGAGGTCCCAAGTTCGGTCCTCAGTGACCTCACATCCTTGTTTCAACTTCCTTCCTTTCTGTGTAGTTTTAATGAGCTTTAAATACCCATAAAACAGAGCACTGATGGATAGAGGGGGGTAGAATGAGTGCACCGTCAGCTTCCTGGGAGACCAGCTTGTAGCTGAGGGAACTTTATAGTGCTTTTACCTTTTAGATCCAATATAATCACAGATGGCTTTTATAACTATTTATCAATATCTATTAAACTATTCATAATTAATTCAAGAATAAGATAAACTTACATGGATTGATTTTCTTCAATCTTCCCAAGGTTAGCCATAATGCGAATCAAGTGAGTGATGCCTGGAAAGGAGATTAAGATTTTTAATAATTTTCATCACCTTTTGAAATCATCGATCACAGTTGCCTATGTAGTAACCACTGCCTCAAATCTTTAATTTTGGTCTAACACTTTCCTCCAACAGAAAACAACAACACAAGCTACTAGGCTTTTGCTATGGGATAAGGGATCAGTGCAAGAAATCTATACAAAGCCTCCACATGGCCACCTCTCCATAACAACCAGTATTTCTATCCCATGTATGCAATTACTCTTACTATATCTTAACCTCTGCACAATGGCCACCTGTATACAAACATCACCCTGGGGACAGACTAAGAGAGGTTTGACTGTATTGGAAAGCATTCAAAGTTCATGACAAACTTAACAGTCACATCACTGAAATATAATGTGGAGGCTTTGGTGATATTTTTGTTTTTTGAATACATTATCGCTTCCTCAAGCAGATGTACTCTTCTTCAAAGACAGAAACATCTGCCAAGGCAGACAACAGGGACCTTAAACAATGATGACACCGCCTCAAGACATTGATGTAGGTTCAATTTTATGAATGCATCACAGACTGTCTTTGAGTTTTAAGGATGTGAGAATGCCACCAATTGAATTCCTGCTGACAATACCAACCAAGAAGAAGATGGCAAGTACACTGTACATGAAAAAGGACATTCTTTTCCTGCTTAATCATTGTCTAAGGCCCTGAGGCATCTACAGTAAGGAAGATTTGATCTCTGATTAAAATAAGACACTTAAGAGTGGATTCTGACCTTTCTTTTTGGTGTTCATTTGATGTATTCTTCTGTCTCCATATCTGGGTTGTTTTACACCACAGTTTGCAAGTGTGTTTCTTGCTTGGTCTGGGTTCATACCAAAATTCAAATGATAGGATGGATGTGTGAGGGCAAGCTGAGAAAGACAAAGTTTAAATTGGTCATTTAACATCTGCAGATGAATTCCTTTAGTCATCCATCCATTCATCCTTCCTAAAAGTATATAATTCATTTATCCAAAATTCTTATAGCTAAAACTTAGCTAATCCCTCCATCAGGCCATCATAACAATTCATCTCATCCTTCCATCCCATCCTTCCATCCATCCACACGTAGATATCCACCTCCTGATCCATCCCATCCTTCCATCCATGCATCCATTCCCTCCATCCATTCCAATCTTTCCATCTAACCCATCCTTCCATCTACCCAACATCCATTCATCCATATCATTCCCTATTAAATAAATATTTCCTTTATCCAAACTTCTTGCATCTAAAAGCTGAATAATCCCTCCATCAAATCCACTTATCCATCCATCCCATCCTTCCACCCATCCACCCATTCCCATTCCTCCATCTGTCCATCCCTCCATCCATTCATTCATTTGGTCAAACCACAAGTATACATAAATCAACCACTGATTCATTATTCATTTATCCATCCATTTCCATTACCTGTAAGAGTGTACGGTCTTTGAATGTATAACCAAGTTTATCATCAAGTGACTTCAAGCACATGTGGTAGCGGAGATGATGTACAATAATAGGTAACACCATGGCATGCTGTGAAACAACAGTATATGTACAGTATTACAAAGATGTCACAGTTGTAGCTATAGTTCCATGCAAAAGTGCCCCCTATTTCCCATTAATAATACAGTGGTCTATACAATGCCATGTGATGCTACAACAGGTGAGATGACACATCACAGATAAATTCATTTGTGGCATGACTGCTGCGACAATGTCACAATGCTAAGTTCAGGAAGACATTCATTTGTTTTCATGTTCTCTTTTTGGCATCATTGACACGAATGGTCATTTCAAACAAAATTCATGTCAGTATGGTATATACCTGGCAAATGTCTGAATTAATTCCTGTTTTCAATAGGCCTTGGCTGCTTATCTTCACTTGAACATCTCTCCTCATTGAGCTATAGTAATGAGTAAGAAATACAGCTTGTAGTAGCATCACCTCAGGGATACAATTATTGGTTTGTTCAACCCAGATTTCATTGTAGTTAAAGTAATATTTACCTTCTCAGTCTCATTCTTTCTATATCTATCTGCAAAAGAACAAAATATGACTAAATGAAATTTAGACCAAGTTAAAATCAAAGCCTGGCAGCTAGCAGTCTCTTGCTTGCATGTGTGCAGTGCTCCTAAGCTGTGCAGGGCCCTTGCATGTGCTCAATCTTGCAGCTTGTTGTGGGTTTAGCATTGGAACTCAATTACTTTTGGCCCCACCCTCCTCTCTCTGGTAAGTATGGTAGGTAATTATTCTTCCACTGATAGTATCAGTGTGATGGGTGATGGGTGGTGTCCCATAAATGGTTACCATGGATACTACCATGTTGCTGGGAACAGACACATCCCTTAGGGCAGCAAAATGGCACTCAAGACAAATCTCATCACTGCAAATGAGTTTAACTACAGATGTTAGAACTTAGGGTGCAAAAGAAAGCTTTGTTTGTAAATGATGGTAAAAAATTCACAAACCTTCAATTGTACAAGTCTGTCATGATCTTTTCTGCTTGCTACTGGTCTGTTAAAAGCATCAGTTATTAATCTAATTTCATCACTGTCAACATCAATACAGCCTTTTCCCCATGCATTCATTCATTCATTCTGCCACTAATTTAAGGCCTGAGATTATTCATTCATTCAGACATTCATTCTTTCTTATTTTATTTATTTTATTTTTCTTTCTCCCTTTCTTTCTTTGAATATTCTTTCTTTCATTCATTTATTTATTATTTCTTTCTTCCGTCCTTCCTTCCTTTATTTCTTTCTGTCTTTCTACTTTTAATCTCCAATAAATTAATTCCAGTAAACTTGAAAGTTCTTGTTTTGTTTGACTGGGATAACAGGGTTCTATGATAGTGTATAAAATCAAAAGCTTATCTATGATAACATGTCCTGAGTATAGCTCTTACTTGTTAGCCAAAGTGTTACGCAGTCGCATGTATGACTTCCACAGCTTCTGATACCTGAATTACAGAAAGGTTGTTATGAGAAGAGTTGTTTGAAGTTTAATTTGTACATATGTAAGTTTGCAAAACAACTCAAGAACTACATGTTATTCTTTTTCAAATAGTATACAATAGACTTGTTCACAATTACCAATTGAAACTGCTTATATCACATCAAAATCAACATTGACCAAGCGTTGATACAGACCCTCTTGCTTTTGACATGTAAATCAGAGTTCTCATAAAAACCTCTACTTTGAGCCAAAACCCATGAAATTTGAAATCAATTTGCTTTGTTCATTCACACCTTCATGGTTCATTTGTACCTTTTCATCTTCCTGGTTCATTTGTGTGCATTTTGTGCCTTTTCATAGGCTGTTACCAAAACTCTTAAGAATATATTATGTACAATTGAGGCTACTGTAGAGCAAGATGTAGAAATTAAATAGTCTCGTACAGATTCCTGCTTCAAGAACTGGTCACCAAATTACAGTAAGCTGGCTACTAGTTAAGAGGTGGTTGATTCATACAGGAGTGCAATGTCTGTACAAACTCACTTTTCATTTCCTGAATATGACATATTCAAAGGTCGAATACCATAGTGAAGTACTAGAGGGTAGACCTATACAAAAATATCACAAACAATATCAAACAAAGTATTATTTCATAGACTTTGAAAACGATGGAGTTCACTAGTATTAATTCTGTTAACTCACCATCGGGCCTTTCTACAGGTGGGTGTTTTTAATAGAGAGGTGTGTCTTAGAGAGGTGTGTATCTTAGAGGAGGTTTAAGGCCCAGACACATGGTGCAACATTTCTTTAAACATTTGCTGAAACATTGCGCATAACACAATAATTTTGCAGCCTCCCATTCCTGACCAATGTTTTGCGAAATGTTGCATGCAACAACAGCAGAAGTAGGATCAAGTTCTACTTATCTACAACTGTCCAGAACTGTTGCGCTCAACATTACATGAGATGTTTCAGTGGTGAACACATGGTGCAACCGTGTTGCACGCAGTGTTTCAGGAAATGTTTTAGGAAAAGTTACACTATGTGTCCGGGCCCTTAAGTGTTGTCAATATACATGTAATGTGATTTGGGCAGAAAGAAACCAGTCATGGGTGTGCATTTTAGAGAGGTACATTTGTCTTATTGAGGGACCATCAACAGCTGGGCATCTAAGAGAGGTGTCTTAGGTGTCTTTAGTCTTAGAGGAAGTTTAAGTGCTGTAAATATAATAATTATGTGATTTGGGCAGAAAGAGATCAGCCATGGGTGTCAATTTTAGAGAGGTGAGTTAGTGAGATGTCTGTTATGCAATAGTTCACTGTAAATAAAATTATAAAGTTTCTAAAAGCTTCTTACTCTTTTCCCATTGTCACTGCTGAACAAAATGTCATCTATTCTAAAGGCTGCAGGTTTCTGGATCAAAAACAAAACAAATGTACATGTGTCTTCATTAAAAATCATGCAAAAAGGACATTTTTTGGAAAAATCTGGTCCAACTTACCTTATGTGGATGTCTAACTATATTGTTGTAATGTGATTTTCCAAATGTTCTTAACTTGTGACTTGGCATTGTTAGATGATGAGGCTAAAAAATGAACAATTTGCAAATTACAATCATGTAATATTTTGACTACTGTTTTTACAGCATCCTTGCAGCATGATAATTTAAATGGCAAACAGAGAGATTTTTAATTAATGGCAGAACATAATAATCATAATCTAAAATGCAAGTATTATTAATAATAATGTTGCACATGGAACTGTGGCAACTTGCAAACGTTTTTGACAAGTTTATCATCAATATACCAGCTTTCAGTCTTTATTGTCCAATCACATATTGCAAGTAATCACACTGCAGTGAAATTACTGACAATAATTTGAAATGAGATGGTGGGTGGCATTTGTCTGATCCAGAAGGTATCGCAAAATACTTACAAAAATTTATTATTTTCAACCATTATACTGAAATTTTGAGTATGATTTCAAGAGAGACTCAATTGAAAGTTAGATTAAAAATACTCCCACCAAAAGCTCAAACAGTGGTGATATGTAATTGGATATCAACACAAAGGAGGATGTCAACAACTTGTAAAAACTTTATCCAAGTGGCCATGGCTTGAGGTACAGCACAGTAAAAGTGATTAAAGCTAATTAAAGCTACATAGGTCGCAAAAAAGTTGAAACAATGGCTGATATATATCACTGATACATGATTGTACAATCCAATGACTGGACAAAGGTTTCAATTCAAGGCTATCAGGCCAAAAGTACGAGAAATGGAAATTAAAACATTTGTTCAATATAGCTTCAACCCCAAACCTTTAATGTTCAAAGTCATTGGGGTGCAATATCAATATCAGCTAATGTGAGGCACAAGGGAAAATCAAAGTCAGGACCTCTTGCTCAGATGGCCACATATACTAACCAACTTAGACGTGCACTTGTTCCTTGACAAACATCTGACATAAAACTGTTAATGAGACACTCTCTATGCATTTTGGTTTACCTTTATAAGTTCTTCTGAGCTGTTTTTGATCAAATGAGAAAGAACTTTGTCCATTGAAAGCAATTCATGAACTTCTTTACCAGCTTGTTCCACTGTTGGTAGATAAAAGGTAAACCATTGTTAATCATGATGCTAATGATGACTGCCAGTAATCATACATTATAGGTTGATTTAGCAAAATTAATATAATGTGACATGAGAAGACCACAAGATAATGAAAATATTACATTCATTTATTGCATGTCTACTGGGACAACCTTATGATGCCAAGTTTGGGAGGTCATTTCACTTGTTTCCCCAAGCTCTACTTGACGTCAGTGATAGTGATATTATCAGTCATTTCAAACAAAATTTACCATTGCATCTTCTTTCCTTGCATTGTGTTAAATCAGTCAGATGGTCACGATAGCATTCCTCTCTCACATGTCCAGCCCCCCTTTTCACTTTCAATTGATAAAAATAGGATAGTGTCCCAAATACGAGAGCTTAATTTGGGTCTAAAAAGAGATGGCTATGCCTATCTGAACCAGCAAATAAAACAGAAAACTTTACTTGAAGTATAATAAAAAGTGCTTTCATGACCCTCTGATAAACTTCATAACCCCTTGCTTAAAATAAACGAATGAATGAATAAAAAAATAAATAAATGTAAAAATATCTATTTATTTATTTGTTTGTTTGTTTGTTTGTTTGTTTGTTAAAAATAAACAGCTAACTAACTAACTAGAACATTGAGGATAAAATCTATCCAATAAAATCTGACTGTATACATGTACTGTAGTCTGCTGAGGGAGTTATAAAGACATATCAGTACATAATTGTACCTTTTGTTCTGTGGATAAACCGTGGTATAAAATGGAACAGTGGACAACCATTCTTATCTTGACCTATAAGTGACAAGAGATCAAAATTTCAAAATCAAATTTTATCAGGATTTTTTTGAAAAATGTAGATAGGAATTCAGCTCAAACTTGTACAGTTGGAAAATGTATATTGAGGCCTGAGAAAGTTAAAACTGAGGCGTGCTGGTCAACAGTGTTCTTAATGCTGTGGGAACACCCTCTTTGTAGGGTATGTGGCACCAAAAATGCCACATATTGTAATGTGGCACCAAAAATTTGCAGATAATGCACAGTGCACTTCTTTGCTATTAGCTTTGTGTTCCCATCCACCCTTCTCTATCAATGGTAAATTATCTGTTGCAGATAAGTACTTTCCACTGATGGCTGTCAGTGCATGACTAGTGCTAGCTGTAGGTGGTGAACCATGGTTTGGTTACCATAGTTACCTCCTTGTTGTGCACAGTCAGTGCAAACAGCACAGCTCTCTTTGGTACCTTTTCTCAAGCTAATCTATGCTGATGAGTTTAACTAAAAGATTAGAAATTGATTACCATTTGCTAGCATTAAGAAATTGAAATGCAGAGAAATGCAAACACTGGCCTAAGGTAAATTCCAGTCAAGAAAATGATTAATTTTGGTTGTTCAGTACACTATGCCAATAAAATTTGATCAAAATACTGCAATCAAACTAAACCAGTACATAATATTTATAAATACCTTTTATTGTCCAATCCAAAAGCTCCAAAATATGTGAAAATAGAAATTTGGAAAATAACTCTAGACCTCTGATACAAAAATTCTGTTGAAACAAGAAAGAGTATATTGTCAATAAAGACCAAGTCTAAAACTCAAAGTATTTGGATATTATGAAGATTCACAGTATACAGCTGAATATCTATTAAGTAAGATCGACCTTATTTGCTTGCCGTAGGTCAGGTAGTGAGGACAACTGGTCAGCACTGAATTATGACCCTTCCACACACTGCAAATTTGTGTTTATTAAAATGGAAAAAAATGTTGTCAACTATAGTTAAGAAAATAAATGCAGACAGCCATTCTTATACAGATTTCTACCAAATTTTCACACACTGTAAAAGTGCCATCAACTTAGCTCAGAGCAGGACAAATTTTTGTCAAGCACCAAATTGAGACAGATCTGTCACTTATCTGTTAAACCTTTGTTCAGTTTCTTAGTTAGCAGGGTGACATTTTGTGGCTGGCAAATATTGTTTTCTATTTTTCAGTGCAGACACATCCATGAAAATAGAAATTTGTTGAAAACAAAATTTATCCAGTTTTGGTAGACTGAAACAAACAAATTGTGTCTATAACTAGCATGGAAAGGCATGCATTTGGTGCAGGCCATAATTTATGTACATGTATAGTGAACTAAATAAATCAGGCTACCTAAGTAGACATCAATTTTACTCAGTCTGCATATTTTCTAGGGAAGACATACTTATGGAACAACTACAGGTAAATACCTGAGTGAGAAATTCATGTACAAAAACATGGTTGCTTTATTCAGGGCTAGGTACTGTACAGGGTGATTACAGCATGGCGTTTACCAGTTACAAGATGAGGTAGTGGCTTACCTTGGGGAGAGGCTCTTTGATAAGATGAATAGAATACTCAGTATTAAAACGAATGAAAGAGGGAAATGGAATCTGAAAAAGGATACAAGTCGAATTTAACAATTATTGCACATAGATCAGGGTTCATACACCCACAAAATTCAAAAAAATCCAGGAGTTTCAAGGAGGATTTTCAGATTATTTCAGGGAGTTTTTCACTATAGTTCACTCAAGCAACAAACGTCATTCGCATAATGTTTTTTACTGGCTGAGTTAAGGAATGAAAATGGAGTTTTTACGCGAACATATAATTATATGCACAGTTAATGTACACTTATAAATTCATCAGTTCTGTTTTCCAGGAGTTCTCCAGGAATTTATAAAAAAATCCAGGACTTTCAAGGACTTTCCAGGAAGAAAATAAAAATCCAGGATTTTCCAGGATTTCCAGGAGGCGTACGAACCCTGATAGATGAATCTGCACCTGTACACCACACATAAAAGTGACAAATATTATTCCACTGATGTCAAATTTTGACAGGAGTGGAGATATGATGCATTTACAGCCAGTACCAACCTTGTCTAATGTCTGATGTGAGATGATAGAGAATCCTTCAAATACAAAGTCTTTGTCTTTATGTCTGATGATTGATGGTCTTTCAGTCTAGCAATGACAAAGACTTTCTTTAATAACAGAAAAAATACTGAAGAGGCCGATTTGACTAATTTTAAATGTCTGCATAATTTGACATCTTATTGGCATAATTGTCAATTTTTTATTTATTATAAATTTTTTTGACACCCTATCAGAAGCCCTGTTAATACATGGAATCCTCTTGCATAATTGGGAGATAAGTTTGTTTGTTTGAAATGCTTTAATCTAGAGAAGACAAGAAAGGATGTTCTCCTTAAACAAAGAATCTTATAAATCCCCAAGAGAATTGTACTGGGAGAACATTGAGGCAAGTAAATAAGGTCTATGGTCACATCTTCCACAACTGTGATTACATCATGAAGGTAGTTCTGGACCCTTGCTACTGCACATTTCCCGCACTTTTATTACAGAACATTGGTATTACTGTGAGGAGTCTGGGCACTAGTAAGCGAGTGATTGAAAATGTAGAAATTCTAACTTTAGAATTTCAACGTAGAAAGTTAGAACTTTAGACTCTATTGCCATCATGTGAAGGTGCAAAGCCTTTATTTATTTACTTTACTGACACACTTACCATAAAGTTACAGTGAGGAGTAATAGTTACCCAATAGTGATATAATTTGTGAGCATTATTGCATGTAGGATTGCATAATGGGATATCCTGTAATAGAATGAAAACTTAAAATTAGAAATTTGTAAATAAACATATGGTCACATAATGAATGTGATTCAAATACATGTATCATTTGGCTACCTCAATGGCCTGACACCGAGGTTTTTAAACTAACTCAGAAGAAGAAAAGTGCTTTAATTTATAAGTACATGTAGATCCATCTGCAAAGGGCTATGGACATTTAAAACTTCTCTGACAAAAATATTTAGTCTTTGTTTCTAGAAGGTTGTAAGGTAATTCATTTGATGGAAGCCTCAGTCTCTAAATAAACTCATCAGTCAATGTAAAAATAACTCAGACACAGAAGTGACTCAAGATATTGCTTGCCAGTGGTATCTCCCAGTTTGTAGTGTGGACTCTCAGGGTTGTTCAGGGACTACACTTGTATATAATTGCACTCAAGGTAAGTCAATATGGGCTTTCTTTGCTAATTAATTAGTACTGTGGTTCTTTGTCCAACCTAGCCCTGCCCTAATCAAGAGAGTGCAACTACATGTAGGTAGGTATCCTCTCCACCGTATGCTCAGTGTAATGGGCACAAGGTGATGGACTGTGGCAGATGTTAACCCCTTTCTGGACCTGTATTGGTAATCCAGTCCTTATGCTCCAGCATCCAACCCCAAGCTTATCTCTACCCATGTTACATAATTGTACATGTAATTACAAATGTAACCCAATTAAAACCCCAACTGAACAGCTATATGCATGATTTGTTTATTTTCTTCTTCTAAAGTCTTGTTATAACATAATTCATTTTTATAACTGGCACGATGTAGATCTACCTTTTCTTCTGGATAAACAGCGTGTCTTATTCCACACTGCTTAGCTTTGGCACAACATTTGCAGACTGGACCATCATTTCCCTTAAAATAAGAACACAGACAAGAGAACTTAACGACAGGCAAATTATTACATTTAATAGCCATTCTCACGTTATAACAGTGGTTGTGATGAATTTGCAGTAAATGACTTTTAATTACCTCTCCTTTCTCATTAAACCACAAATCTGGATGCAACTTTCTTGGATCTGACAGTTTCCTTTGTCTATATTCTTTAGCGCTTGTTTCCTGCCGGATATTTTGATCTTCTTCTTCATCAGAACTGCTGTTGCCAACATTCTGATCATTCTGATCATCATCATCGTCGTCATCACTCTCATCAGAATCATCATTTGTGGCAAAAGTGTCTGCAGAATATTCACCTTTAGGCTTCTGTTCATCAATTTCAAAGTCACTGTCATCGAAGGATTCTACTTCAAAACCATTCGGATCTTCATTTTTGCTGTTTATGTCTTGGGGAATGTTATCTCCACAGACTTCAGAAGGGAGATTTGGGTTTTCTTTAGCTGAATCTGCCAAAACTGTATTCTCAAATGTCTCATAGAGCTCTTCTAGTTTTTTGGTACCCTTTGTTATGTTTTTTGAGGTCTGTCAATAAAATAATGGATTGAAGTTAGAGGAAATTTCATGAAATCATTTCATGCATAGTACAAGTGCATAGGAATGGGTAATCATTTAAAATAACACCTATTTACTGGGACTGAGGGAAACAGACAGTATGTTTTGTGGTCCCAAGACCACTGATGTTTTGCAAAGTAAAGCAGAGGGAAACATTGGGGTCAAGGGACCACAAAACATACGCTTTCCCAAGGTTCCAGTAAAATAATATTAAGTGCTTTGTTACCATACCAACTGACAAAGAACATTTAAAACAAAATGTCACTACAATGAAAATACTGTAACAGTAGATTACCCTTAGATGCTTTGTAAGCTTGTAATATTCATCTGGAACCAGAAACTTGATGATTCTCTTCACATCTGGTGGTGGGGGAGAAACACAGCGAAGTGGAAGATCTGGTCTTTTATCTTGATCACTGAAAATTTATAGAGAATCGATCAAGTAGTGTTATAATGTACCATTTTTGTTGAGATTGCTGGAACTATTAATGTAAGGCCCAGACACAAAGTGCAACATTTTCTACAACACCTTGTGCGCAACAGTTTCACTGTGTGTCCACCCATGCATAAAATGTTGCACAAGTTATGTCACCTTAAAGGGGTACTTGGACGAGAGTAAATTAAAACTGGAAATGACTTGAAACCTAGTAAAATCTATCTGTACGACTTCCAATACCAATACCAAAAGCAATATTTTCTTCACATTCAAATGAGACGAATAGAAATTGTCAAGTATTTTATCATGTTGTGAGTAAATGACGTCATTTACTCAATCCTATTGTTCTTTTACATTGTAGACTTAATATTATCAAAATTTCTCTTTGAATTTTTGGGCAGAGGGTAGACAGTTATTTAACTACATTCATCTTCAAATAGAAATAAACAGTTTCAAATTTTCATCAATTTTCATCCAAGTGAGCCTTTAAGTTTTCAGGCATTTGTGAGTCCTTGTCTGGTTTCCTGTAAATCATTGGGTACAATACAAGTTACTATCATAAGGAAAATAGTAACCTTGGCTTCTTTTCAAAGCCTGTAAATGATCATTGCCAAGTAAATGTAGTATACAATAACGACAAAAGTGCACAAATAGTATAATATACTACATGTAAATCAGCTACCAGTCAACTGAATGTTAAATATTCTGGCTACACTTTTGCCGATATAGCATTTCTAACAGACCATGAAACCATGATTCTGCTTCTTTTTCTGTCTTCACTTCTGTCTCTGTTTTTCTGATTTACCTGATGACAGAAAAGCACTTAGCTTCCGCTCCCATCCCTCTTGAAAACCATTCTAACTTTGGCTTTCATATACTTATCAACATATTCTTAGAATATTTTTATTCCACTGGCAAATTATTAGTATATTTTTAATTACCGGTAGTATTATATTTTTAAAAGGAGAATATCAATAATATGGGAATCCAGTTTCCTCCTTCTGTTATCTGTGCTTTTGATCATTATAATAATATGTATTTTGTTTATTGTATATTTATTTTTGGGAAGACAACTAAAAATAAATAAATAATTTTTTTTAATGAAAGTACACTTCAAAGAATTAATTAAAATATGATGTACCTAGTTTTTGAAGGAACTTTTGAAGAAGTGCTAGATCTGGAATGATGACCACCAGTGCTTTTCTTTTCTCTGTCTTCATTACTACAACTAGCAGACTTTTTATCTCCGGGGCAATAACTGTTTCTAACATTGGTTCTACTGCTTTTGGTACTACTTTGACTATAGTCACTTTGGGAACTACAGTCACTTCTTATCCTCTCACGCGATTTTGACTTAGATGTAGAGTCTTTTCTTTCTCTCTTTTTATCATGTCTGGGGTCAGCGTCATGTCTTGGTTTTTTACTTGGTAGAGAATGGCTAGGACTGGGGTGACTTTCTCTTTTTCTAGGAGAAACTTGATCATGTCTATGAGGCCTTGATTTGTTATCTGTCATGGAGTGATTATTTACATGTTGCTTGTTTGGAGAATGTTTGGATGAGTCTTTGGAATTGTTGTCGGTGGAGGTAAATCCTCTCTTCTTACTTTTTAAAGGAGATTTTCCTTCCATTTCTGATGATGATTTAGAAGGGCTGTGGTCATGTTTGTCATACGCAGATGTAGGCATATGGTGATTTAGCCTTTGTTCTTTGTGAGGGTTAATCGACGAATGATGTTCATTTGAAGCATCTTTGAAAGATGTATGGTTACTTGAGAACACATCTTGCTGACCAAACACTGGTTGTAAACTAGTGCTACTTCTAGCAGAGGAAACAGGAAATGGAGGAGTATTTGCAAATAATGTAACATTAGGCAATGTAGGACAATTAGGCAAATGACCAGGAATTGGTGGTGCATTTCCAGGAGGAAGTGGTGGAGCATTTCCAGAAAGTGTGGCACTAGGGATTGGAGAACCATTAGACAAATGACCAGGAAATGGTGGTGGTGCATTTCCAGGAGGAAGTGGTGGAACATTTCCAGAAAGTGTGGCACTCGGGATTGGAGGACGATTAGGCAAATGACCAGGAAGTGGTGGTGGAGCATTTCCAGAAGGCATGACATTAGGGATTGGTGGTGCATTTCCAGGAGGAAGTGGTGGAGCATTTGGAAAATGACCAGATACTAAAGAGAAACTACTAGCATTGGAAATAGGATGGACACTTTGCTGGCCAGGAAGCTGTTGATGGTGTATAATATTTCCATCTCCAAGTCCCATTCTTTGTGTTGGTATATGCAAGGAAGGACTAGGTAACTGACCAGCAAGTCCATTGGCCCTTATTTCAACTTCATCTATTCCAGGGGGATATGGTTGTCTTGGAAAATTGGGAGTAAAATGGGTAGGATGTTGCTGTTGTAACATAGCAGGTTGACTCCATCCCATACTAGGATTTGGAGGGTGTGGTTGATGATAAATACTCATGTGGGGTAAAGGTGTATGCCCTGGGTGTTGATATCCTGCCCCCATCAGTGGTCCAGTTGGATTGGCATGTAGATGTTCCTAGAATAACAAAATAAGGATATCATAACTACTCACTGTTAGACAATATTTACATCATGTCAATCATATCCAAAACCTCTACCCAAATATGAAAACTTATAGACCTGCTTAGATAGATAAAAGAAATGTGGTTTTCACTCAGATGGGCTACCTGTGGTAGACAGAGTCTAGATTTGTGTTGCAGTCATGAAATAAGCAAGTCAAAGTGTACAAAATTACCCAGATATAGCCTTTACAAGCAAGCTTTGTTGCTTGGGCTTACTTACAGACAAATTATAGCATCTTGTTGCTCCTTTATATATTAACAAGGGCACTCCTGGTATCCCAAAGAGCAAACACACTAACTTAAGAAATCAGTCTAGAATACATGTATGCTATCCTGAAATGGATTAACTGTGCAAGCAGAGCTCCATACAAAAATAATGTTCATGTATAGAAAATCTAGATAAAGTGAAGGAAGGTCATTCTCCAATCCATTACTACCAAAATAACAGATATAAACAACAATAAAATTGGGTATTAAGTGGTGAGAGCACCGGCCTTTCACTGCAGTGGTCTGGGTTCGAGTCCCAGCTCTCGAGAGGGCTTAGATCATATATTATGTGAATTGAGTTTGTTTGATGTGTTGTTCTCTACCTTGCCACAAGGGTTTTTTTCACTGGATACTCTGGTTTTTCCTCCCTCAGCAAAAATCAACATGTGAGTTGAGCAACATTTTTTGCAAATGCAGTTATTGATTGATTGATTCATTCATTCTTCATTTATTTATTTAATTATTTATTTTTTAATTATTTATTTATAACAATATTTACAGCCACTCGGGACCATGGAAGAATTCTCTTGTAAAATTCAATGTGGAAAGTCAAGATAAGATCCCATTATGCAAATTTTGACAGCATTAAAAATAGACAATATATTAATATTCCCATTATGACAACCTCCTCTATATATAATACCAGTTGGTGTCCCTTAGAGTGATTTGACATAAATTAATTTATAGCCTCTCTCAAATGCTGATCTTCTATAGGGGTATAGAATGGTGTCTAAAAAATAAAGAGGCTCGCAAAGCTCGGATTTTATTTTTGTAGAGGGCTCGGATTTTAAAACAAGGGGCTCGCAGGCTCGGGAGGCTCGGATTTTACCATTCTATACCCCTTTCTATCAATGATAGTTTGTCAATACATACATTGTAGCACTTGCTCAATGATTGAGCTGAGCAAACATTCCAGATGTCCAAAAATTAATTAGTCAGCAAATGTACTCTCAGTAATATCCAATCTTAAACATCTATCTTTAAATTGTCCTTCCCCTTAGGGCAATTCCAATTAACTCTTTTCTAATGGCAAGAATTACACTGAAGGAGATATTCAAAGAAAATCGTAACAGCTGCCCACCACTTAACTGCAAGTGCTGTTTATTTACATACCATTATCAAGCTACACCTGTATAGCTAACTTATATAATGAAGGACACAAACTTCATCTACACCTGCACCCACAACACACAACCAGCCTTCAGATATCTACTCAAAAAGTGGATCCAATTCACATAAAATCAGAAAATAAAACGTTGCCTAATAACATACACGTTTTAGCATCCACTGATTTGAATAAAGTGGTTTACTTTATGTTAACTTTTAATTAGTTCTATGAAAGAACTGAATGACAACACAAAGAGGCAGCTGACCTAACCCTGCTTCAATGAAACAAAACACATTATCTTACAGTAAAATTTAATTCTATAGACAATAACAGGAGATAATTAAACCTTTCTTAGGTATCTAGAAAGCATAAACATCTCAATTGACTTTGTGAATCTGAAATCAGTTACATTTACATAGAATAAATCGTCCATTCAAAACAAATTGAATTTTTTGTTTGTCACTCGAAAAAGCACTATTTTCTCAAAATAGCAACGTTGCACTATTTTGACCGCAACTAGTTATTTGAGAGGGTAGAAAGAAAGATTTTATACACAAACATAAAAACACGGGAAACGTTGGAATGCCCTTGAACAGATCACTTCTGATAAGAAACAACTCACATCATGGACATGTAAGCAGTTCTGAGTTGGGACGAACGGTTGGGACACACAAGCAAAAGTCCCCTTACGAAACCTACCCCCTTACCTGACCATGTTGTAGCCCTTGCCAAGGCCTGGGAACGTAGCCAAAAGGATTCCACATGTCTTACAGTAGAAAAGCTCACGCTAAACTACACCAACAAACTTGAACAGATTTGAACGTCAGTGAGAAACACCGCGGGAAACGCCAGAAGACGCGTTCTGCAAAGTTTGGTCGTTGTGTTCAAACCTTCCCCGCAGACTCGCATTTCTAGGCGATGGCGGCTGAAGAATATCGATCTAAGTAACTTTAAAGAGCAATTAGGGTTGAAAGTAATTAATCTGGAGTAATTGGACAAAGAAAAGGAGCTCATTGATTTGACAACACCGCCATTTTGAAGGACCTCTGGTCGGATCAATGCAAATGTGCAAATGTCACGAACCCAACTTCAGTCACGCGGGTACACATTGCCACAGGTAACCCGTCGTACCAACGCGGATTTGCAGCGCTGGAAAACGAAGAAAAAACAAACCTGAACGTAACAAAATAACTCTTTAGTTTCTTTTCTACATTTTTATATTATATTTTATCGTTGTAGGAACGACCGTGAAGGACGAGATTATGTTTTTTCCTGGATATCTGGCCACCAGTGGAGTTCATGTTGAAACATATTGACAGGATATTTCACAACCTCGCATCTCAAAAGGTTCTCCTTTTGGTGCAAAACAAATCTTTCAGATATGGAACAAACTCAAACAAACCCCCAGGGCTGCTCCCTGTAGTGGACTACACGGGATGCTCCACCTGAAAGGGGTACCTTTTTAGAAAAGGGCAGTTAATTCTCAGTTTTGGGTATGGAAAAGGAAGGGAGCACTGCATGACAAGACAAAACATGACCACAAGGGAGAATATGGTATGCTTCAAAGTGGCAATTTCCTAAGAAGCAGAGTATAATGTTCACATCTCATCTTATTTTCCCCTCATAGTCATGTTATGTCTTCAACAAAACACTTTTGTGACAACACAAAACAAAACTGAGAAGGTATAAACCTACCAGACCAAACAACAGGTTAAAAAGTCAACAGTAAATTAAAGTAATTCTTTCTTTTTAATGGTTATTCGAGAACTTTTGTACATATTAGAGACTTTGCATTGTAAATCATTTTCATGAATAATTTAGTAAAAATGTACAATGTAGCTCATGACAGCTATGACATAGCACACTGAATGTAAATGATATCTACAGTAAATATCTACTCTATTACTGCGGTTTTCGATATTCTGTGAACTCTGACCTTCAAACAGAGTTCTGTCTGTTGGAATTTGGTTATTCACTTCCACCAATAAAACGAAAAAAATACAAAATTAATACTAAAAGTACCTAAAATCCTACAGAATGATCAAATACTATCTTTAGACAATATATACTGTGGTTCTTAAAATAATGCAAACTCAGGTGTTCATATCATCTAAAGATTTTATTTGGTCATTTGGTAGGATTTTAGATTCTTTTAGTATAAATTTTGGCATTTTTTGTTTTGATGGGCAGAAGCAAATAACCAAATTCCAATGGACTGTTTGAAAGTCAGAGTTCACAGAATATCAAAAACCTCTGTAAAAGTTATACTGTCATTTTGGTATTAATAATTGTTCCTCATAATATTAGTGACTTTTGGTTTCGATTGACAGAAATGAAAATGCTATTATTAGCAACTGGCTTTTGAATGTCAGAGTTCACAAAAAATTGAAAACCACGGTAATAATAATTACAACACATGGGGCATCCTTGCAAAACACCTTTCCACTCTTGATCAAGCCTCAAGTTTATCTAACATATATTATTGAAATTAACTTTGTAGATTTCATGATCAATATTTCCTTAAAAAAAAGTAAGGTTAAATATCATTCCCCTATTTATTTCCTCTCTTCATCTTAGCCAATTTTTCTTTCCGTTTTTTGACATGTTTTGGTATCTTATTTTTTCTTTTCTCTCTGTTGGCTTCTTTAACCATCTTCTTGTGTTCTTTCTTACTTAATTCATTTGCTACATCTTCCTTCTTGTCAGTACCTTCATCATCACCATCATTACCTTCTTCATTGTCACTGCTTGTTTCACTACTACAACTTCCACTTTTTTTATCTGGTTTCTGAATACAATGATCTTGAATTGCAAGGTCTTTTGCAGCAGCTGCCTCTAAATCTCCTTCAAGCAACTTTGGAATGAGGAGTGCACCAGTAAGATCAGACTTCATTCCAATAACTTTTTGATACATTACATCCTCAGCTTCACCCTTTTTGATTTTTTCCAGATCTTTTTCAAAGTCTACAACTTCATTCAAAGTTCTTGGAATATAGGCATGCTTGAAGACTCCTTCATTTAAGTGGTCTGTATTATCAAGATCATTGCGATTGGCCGCAATCTCTTGTGCTTTGTCAAGGTAGTCTCCAATGTTATCATCTGTGATACTTGGATCAGTGACAAAATCAAAGAGCTCACGGACCGTCATTACACAAACACCTTTCTTCTTGAAGAATTCTGTGATGTTTCCACAATCCTTACGAAGAAACTCTAATGCATGAGGGTGATCATGCTCAACTGATTGAGAAACATCAATGATGTAGACACCCCCTTCATGGTACAGCATATTAAATTCACTCAGATCTGCATGAACCAGCCGACTCTTCCAGTAGATATCCCTTATTATTTTCACACACTGTAAGTACAATTCTCTGGCTTTGGCCTCGGAAAGAGTCACATCTTTCAACAAAGGTGCAGGCCAACCTGCTTTGCCAATAAACTCCATAACAAGAACATGACTCCTTAAGATGATGGGCTCTGGACATGGAATCCCAGCCTGATGTAGTCGAATTAGATTCCTCATTTCTTTCTCAGCCCATGTTTTTACCATTTTCCTCGGGTTGTGCTTGCAGTATCCATGCCGGAAGCGGAACTCCCCAGTGACATACTTGTCCCTGTCCTTAAAGATCAGTATTGATGTCTTGTATACCTTGACTGCTCTGTCCTGGTTTTCAATATTGGTTGTGGCATGGTAGACATTTGCCTCTTTACCAGTACTTATGCATCCATTTATTTGAGTAATAAAACCTCTGTTTAAAAGCTTAAAAATAATCATTCTTGTTCTTGGATCTAATACCTGTTCCACTGTTGCCCTGTCGGCTTTATCTTTTGATCTCATTTTTTCGTTTTCTTTCTTTCTTGAGCTTTCTTTCAGAACGTTTGCGGCTGTGCCGGATAGGCTTTTTGGACCCTCGTATTTTTCAACTGTGATCTTTCCACCAAATTTCTGAAGTGATTTCTCATGAGGTTGAAGGACAGACTTTCTCGTCGAAGAGGAATTTGACACTTTAACATCGGAGCGACTTGCATTGTACCGCTTTGTAAAATCCCCAGTTTCGTCTTCCCAATCCCAAGACTCATCATCGCTGAGTTCGTCATATGACCCTGAAGAAGAACTGTTTATACATGTGTTTTTGGCATCTTCAGCAATTTCGTCATGTTTACTTTCGGTAATATCATTGTTTTTTGATGATTTTTCTTCGTTTTTGCAATCCAAATGTTTTAGAACTTCAGGAATTATAGAATCGTCATCATCTGCGTCGTCAAACTGGCCACAAAATCCAACATTTCCATCATAAACCTCAAGAGCTTCGTGAACCCCACGTGTAGCTGAGGCCATCTTGAATTTTTCATAACTAATCGATAAACTTCCGGATCGATCCGGAAATGGTTTTTAGGCGTACGTCAGCGTATCGATTACTATTTTAGCTAACGAGCATGCGCATTAAGAGGCATCATGCAAATCACTTGACCAAAGTTTGTTTTCATTGACAAAGTTTTTTTGGGGTTGTGAGTTTTTTTCTCTTGAAGAATAACATTTCAAGAGTGGTTCTGGCGGGAAAAATTCTACTCCATTCAATATCAAGCAATAAGTTGAGCCTTGTTCTTGTATTTGCACGTAAACTTGTTGCGAAAGAACAAAGTTTTGATGTGGAAATCGCTTCAACTTCATCACATGTAGTACGTGTTTGTGGAGTACGTCCGTCAGTCGTTTCAGGAGGTCAAAGGCTGCTTGTTATATTTGGTGATGATGTATGAGCCTTTTGTACTTCAATTCTCGTCTACGTGCAATACAATTTGACAGGATTTAGGATTTGTCAGCGAAGAATTTGCACAGCCTGAGAATCATCTCCTCTGTACAAACTATCAAGACGAACCAAGACAAGAAGAAACAAGATCTCATTAACGTTTTGCAAGAAAGACGATAAATATTTATTATTTCACAAGACTACAACATTTCTCCCTCTACAAGTTTTTTTGTAGAAAACGAGAAAAGTGAAGATTCTCACTCAGAATGATCTGGAACAATATGCAAGATAAGAAATCGAGATATTGATGATCATACACAAAATGGCGTGACATGCAGGCCAACCATCCCAAACTAGTCATTGACTTCTCTGTACCTTGAAATTCAACTTAGAGCTTGGTTTTTGTTCAGACCTTTGAACTACTTCTGTGGTAAGCCAAAAGTTAAGCCATTGTCAGATACAATTTAGATCTAGCTGTGAATGTGTTGTGAGAAGATACTCCCCCAAACACAGACTTCTGTAACTATAGCAAGGCCTTTATAAGGAAATAATCCAACCTCGTCATTAATTTAGAACTTTCTTCCGATCAGATGGCGGTGATACAATCGATGTTTTTCTTAATTTTAACCGAGAAATAATATTTTTATTTTCTTATCTCTACCTTTAATGGCTTCAAAGAAAAAACAGTTTAAATCCTGATAATCCAATTTTAGTAAAACTCGTTTGTCCAAAAATTAAATCTTAACTAAGAAATTGAATTCAAGAGGATTTAGGGGATATTCTTATGCGGTAAAAGCTGCATATCTTGGAATCCAGACAAAAATCAAATTATTTAGAAAGCACCGGAAATTTTTGTCCTTTAGTCCTCCAAAAAGAATGTTTACTAGAAACTAATTTGCATAATTCTAGAGAAGCCAAATATAATTTCGCTCTTCAGTCGATATTGGCCTTTGAATTATTCAAGAAATTTTCAAAAGTCAACATAAAGATATTATCTTCCTAGTAAATGACAACAGAATTTTGATAGATTAATCCTTGGGCCTATTATTTCTATTTTTCTCAATATCCATATAATTCTTTGGATTAGCTCAAAAATAGTACCACATTATACTAATTCCTTTGTGCTAATATATTGGATGGGTATTTGTATGCAGAACGCTTTTATCCAATGTATCAATAACAAGTGGAAAAAATCTGAGCCATACATGTCTCCAGTTTCTTATTTGTCTCATTTTCATATATACAATAATCTATTTCTAGTGATACTTCCCAGAAATTACTGGAATATAGAACTCAAAAGTATTTTATTGTAAAATATATACTTTAGGTCTACTGCTTTCTTGTGTCAGTCATGAACGAGAAGAAAATACAGCAGCCCTCTCCACTGATTACCAACTCAGATCCACAAATAAAGGACATTGAGGATGATTTCAGCAGTTCAACCAGTGACTTATCAGAGGTAATGGATTGATGAACTTTAATTGTATCATTCAGGATGATATTGATCTTTGTATTCATGATAAGAATGATATGTATAAGCATAGTGATAATTAACAAATTACTAGTAAAAGTATTTAAATCATATATATATTATGATGCAAAAGTATAGCATCGTGAAGACTTAGTACTTAGCTATTTGAACAAACTTAGCCCTTTCAAAATTATTGAGCCTAGTACATAAAACCAAAATGGCTGCTGAGTATAGAAGTAATGTTTAGATTTTCATGTGTCTTATCTAAATGGTCTCCATATAATTATGTCTAGAATCCCAAAATATATCTCAGTCACTGACTGAAATGTCCATGCATGTCCATGCATTTCTTTAAAATCATCTAAATAATTAAATAAAGTTCCAGATGTTCATTTGATCAGCTCCTATGTTTTGAAATTGTCAATGTTTATGCAAATAGAGCCTGTTATATGCATGCACCCAATTCCTTGCATTTTATCCATCTAATTGTTTTTAAACCTCTCAGTTTCATTCTGGATGAAGGTAAAACTGAATAGTCCAGTTTCCAATTACTAGAGACTTCTGAGCTTCCTGACAAAAGGTGCATTTATGCAGCTTTAGCCTCCTTTTCAAGAAAACCCCTGAGAATAAACTCGATTGTTGTGTTGTTCTTTATCAACAATTTCGGAATTTCTCTCACTGGTAGTTTTGAATAATTTACGTTGACTCAAGGCTATTGCTGTATAAATGCACCTTTTGTCAGGAATCTCAGCAGTCTCTATAATAATTAGAAACTGGACTATTTGCTGAGATGCAACATAATAAATTTATTCTCATCCTATGTTTCATGTCAAATACTATATCTGAATAATAAACACTGCATGGACTAAATAGTAGCAGTCTGTTTGTCAAAAAGTTTTCCATGTACCCTAATGTAATCACTTAATATTTTATACCAGGTTTCAGAAGATGAGCTGGATGCAGTCAGTTCCAAAAACTTTGATGCTGTTTTATTTGACATAAGAAAAGTAACTCCAGAAGAATTTGCTGTAAGTTGTCAAACATAAACTCTTCAATTCCTACACTCTTTCTATTTTAAGTAATGTATATAATTTTATACAATATGCAGAGTGTCCGTGTTGTATACGATATACAAACATGAGCCGTAGGCAAGTGTTATTGACTGTATACAACATGGACATGAATATTGTATACATATTACTTATCAAATGTCTAAGTTAGCTCTTTCATATGCTTTTATTACTAAAATTTTAGAAATAAAAGTGAATCTGGCTGAGAAAATCCAAATTTAAACTTTATGCAAATCAGGAACTTCAAGATTCTGTATCAATATACAGACTCGATCCTTCATGATCATGAGTTTCTATTGTGTTTTCTAATGAATTATTAATTAATGAGTTTGTTTGCCAACCAATTAATATGCTCAATGTACAATGTACATGATTAACTCATAAAAGAACAAAATGATTTTATTTTTAACTTTTTTTTCAGAGAGAAATAACATGTATGGATATTGCAGTTTTCAAAGCTATACAACCAGAGGTATGCAGGTCACTTAGAGAAAGCTCCTCTTTCAAACTGTTTCCTGTTTTTTGTTGTTGTTTTTTTCATGAAAATATTATATTGGGGAAGCAAGCTAGGGTGACCAAGCAGTAAGAGCACTCAAGCCTGTTATCTCTGTGGTCTCAGGTTCGATTCCTCGACAGGGTATCACAAGTGACTTGAGTTTTCCTTTTTGTTCTTTCCATTTCTTCAAGGGTTTTTCTTTGGGTCTTTCCTATCTTTAGTACTAGCCGGTGAACTGAAAGTTGACTGTGCATAGAATAATAAGAATGTAGTAGTAACGTTTATGTGTATATAATATTAAACAGTTTTTTTTCATTAATGAATGGAATTGTCACTTGGAATCAAAGACAATTAATAGTAATAAATAATGAAGCATACAGTTATTACTAACATCTTTCCAAATGACATGCAATTCCATTCATTAACTTACATATCAGGTAGATCTGCAGAATTTCTGCATGATTTAATCCACTTGGGTTATTGAACAGCATAATTTTGTCCCCTGCGAGCCCAGCTATAAATAAGATCAACGACCTGTTTGCCACTAGAGCCTTCCATAGCTCAGTGGTTAGAGCATCAGACCAGCAATCCGAAGGTCGTGGGTTCAATTCCTGCTGGGGGCTCGGATTTTTCCGAGTCTTTATTTACATTAAATGAAGCGTACATTTATTACTAAATTATTTATGTTATTTATATTTTTATTGATTTTATTTCCAGGAGTTGGCTAGCTGTGGCTGGGCAAAGAAGCAAAAGCTCAACTCATCACCCAATGTAGTAGCATTTATTAGAAGATTTAATCATGTAATTACAGCTTTCATGAATTAATATTAATTGTTTTAAATTTTATACTTACTTTTTGTAATTTTGTTGCAGATTAGCTTTTGGGTTGTAAGGGAAATACTTAATGCCAAAAAGCTTAAGACTAGAGTATCTGTTATGTCACATTTTATTAAAATTGCAAAGGTGAGAAAAGGAAAACATAAAATTAATAAAAGATATCAAAGATGATATCTCTACTGACATATTTGTCTGAAAGCTGACTTAACCTATATCCCTGCAAACATTGACTTACACTTGAGGATGGAATATTATAATATTGTAGTCCAAACTTCAACTTGAAGCTAATGTTCATTTGAATTGTACTACATCTTTCTTCATCCAAGTAAATTTTTCATAGACCTAGCTTTTGGGCTATTTAGTGCCCATCACCCTGGCCAATGAGAAAAATGTCAAACTTCCGTTACTTACATTAGGTAATGTCAGTAACGTAAATTTGACATTTGTTCTAATCAACAAACAAGGTTTAGATAAAGTTTGTTTGTTTATTTATTGATTTATTCATTTGTTTATTGATGTTCATGGTATTTTTGTTTCTCCTCCCCCCTCCCATTCTTCCTTCCTTTCATTTTTTCTGTTTACCTTTACAGTTGTATGTTAACTATGGATAACTTGTTACTTATTTTACTTTTCATTTAGAAATTTTTTGAGATGAATAACATTCATGCCCTCAAGGCCATTATATCAGGATTACAAAGTGTCCCAGTTTATCGACTTGACCAGACATGGGAGGTAGGTTCAGTGAGAACAAAAGAAAAGGAGTCCTACATATATTGTCAAAATTGTATTTATTTTTACAGCCAACATCGTTGCATCGCAACCAGCAAATTACAAATTTTGTCTTAATTTTAGGTTTTTCTGAGCCATCAATCAGTTTGGGGCGGAGCTGCTTTCAAATCAACCAATCACTGAACGAGTCTGTGAAAGCTCCACCACCAAGAATGATGGATGGATCAGAAAAGACCAAAATCTTACCGATGCTGGAGGTCGTGATGCAACGATTTTTGCTGTAATTAATGCGATGATGCTTATGCTCAATCTATGTTTCATTTGGCTTATCATTTTTTGTTGTTCTCCAGAATCTTTCTAAAAGAGATCATTCAACATTTGAAAAGTTTGTGGATTTACTTTCAGAGAATGAAAACAGGTAAGATGTGCATGAAAAGCTTAAGACCTACTAGCTGCTAGAACTGACAGGAACAGAAATTATACATTGTACTTAAAATGTGTAATATGTTTTACTTCAGGGCAAAGCTGAGAGAATATTTGAATACTGTAAAGCTACCTTGTATTCCGCATCTAGGTAAGAATTTGATGTCATCCAGCCTTTGATTATTGGATGATGTTTATCAGCAAATTTGACAGTCAAGTTGCTGACTGTAACACATGGTGTACTGGTATCTTGCCACTATACATTTATGTTGAGCAGAATGTAAGGTGGTGGTGATGATGATGATGATGATGATGACAGCGACGATGATAATTGGTCTTGAAGGTGGTGTTTGTATTTAGTAGTGATAATAGTGGTGATACGATGGTAGTGGTAACAATCATGTTGACAAAAATAGTGATAACTATGATGAGGTTAATGATATGTTTTCATATCTCATTTAGGGATGTATTTAACTGATTTAATTTATATTGACACAATACACCCTAGTACTGGAGGAATGGACAATGAACGGACTAGGAAAGTAAGTATTGTGTATTGGATGGGCAATATTTGTCATTTATCATACTCTTACTTTTTAAGTTTATGAATTATTTAATATATTGTTTTTTCTTAGATGAATGATATTATCAGAGTTATTGCAGAATTTCAGCAATCAGACTATGGTATGAGGAAACTTCAACCTCAATATTGATTTTGGGATTTTTTACCCTTTCTTTCTTTCTTTCTTTCTTTCTTTCTTTCTTTCTTTCTTTCTTTCTTTCTTTCTTTCTTTCTTTCTTTCTTTCTTTCTTTCTTTCTTTCTTTCTTTCTTTCTTTCTTTCTTTCTTTCTTTCTTTCTTTCTTTCTTTCTTTCTTTCTTTCTTTCTTTCTTTCTTTCTTCTTTCAGTTTGTCAGTCAGTTATTCAGTCAGTCAGTAATTGTTATTTTACTTAATTTGAAACATTCATTATCTTGTATGTTTCCATAGGCATTAGTGACCCTCAACCCCATATTCAGGAGTATCTAAATTCAATGAATTATATTGAAGAATTACAGAAGTTTTTAGAAGACAACAACTACAGGTATTAACCTGTTAAATAAAAGATTTTTGTTTTTATGATTATGCTTTTGGAAGAAACAGGATGAAACAAGACAGAAAGGTCAGGCAGGGCATCCCATGCTTGATGACTGTGTGATTATTTTACCATAGCAGAATGTACCTGGACAGTGGTTCAATGATCGTTGAATTATTTTAAGAAACCTTAGGATTCAGGATGATCATTGAGCAGGGTGGGGCATCACATGGTTAGTTTGTAATTCTATGGTGAATACTAAGTTCAATGATCATTGCATTATTTTAAGAAACCTTAGGATTCAGGATGATCTTTGAGCAGGGCAGGGCATCACATGGTTAGTTTGTGATTCTGTGGTGAATACTAAGTTCAAGTTCAATGTAAATTCCAGGGGATACAGGAACATCAGTTAAGGTGAAGGTACAGGGTGGGGCATCACATGCTTTAACTTGTGATTTTCTGACCAGTGTACATGTATTAGGAGGATGTTTACTGACAATCTGTGTCTGATCAGTGGTCCAAGGATTTCATTAAGAAAGTGACTTGGAGATAAAAGAAGATCAGTGAAGTCTAAGGGGTGAAGGGTGGGGCATCACATGGCTAGCTTGTGTTTCTCATTTTTTAATATTTTCTTACAGGTTATCCCTTCAGATTGAGCCAACTGTTACTGAAATTAGAAATAAAACAAGATCAAGGGAAAGTCTGGATAGTAAGTTTTGGACCTTCCAAAGGACAATTATGATAATATACGCGAGGATTCAATCATTAATTTTCTCCTCCTCAGCTGTACAATCTACAGTAAAGACAACTGATTCTCCATTTGTTCCTGGTCATAGAAAAGCTCAGAGTCTTGGAACAAGGTAATTATATATCTTAAGTGTAGTATTTAAGGAGGCTCAATATAGTTTTGAGAGCCTTAACACAAAATTTTAGTTAAAAACATTTTATAGCTAATTTAGCATTGTATTTTGACACCTGTTGAGACAACCATATGAATAATCATGAATAAGGAATCATTTGGAATTAAAATGGTCACACATGGTTACCATAGCACCACCACATCCTCTTTAATAAAGGCCATTTTCTTATAAAATCAATAAAAATGCATTGTTTCCATTGTGAATCTTTTTCTTCGACTTTTGTTCGACAAGGAACTAAAAATGTTTTGTGCTACAGAATCAAAAAGATTAACCTTGTCAGGACCCAGAGTCCATTTTTTGTTTATTTATTTTTATTTATTTATTTTTTTCTATTTTTGCCCCTCATTAAGCTTGTCAGTTTATCGAAATAAATGAATGAATGAATAAAACCATTGCAAGATATCAATAATAATTAATATAATATTAATATATTAATATTTAATAATTATTTTGAGTTATAAAATAATTTCTGAAGACACAGTGCCAATTTTATTCATGCTTAAAATTATATGGAGCTTAATTTTAACATCATATCTTTTTGTTTTTAAAGATATGCCCTGAAGTTGAAGTTGAAAAAATATATGCTTTGTATTATTTTGTAGTGCTATGAAGACTGTAATGAAGGCATCTATCGAAACACTAAGGTAATTTGAAAGCAATTATGCTGTTGCCCCAGGAATTGCACAGCTAAAAATGAAATCTGCCCTGAATTTAATGTTTTATTCCTTAAACTTGCAGCCTTGCAAGCAGCACAAGTTCAAGGAATTTGCTAGATGATAGCATTGTCACAATGGATGGACAAGCCATGGAAAGCTTAGGTAGACATTTCTTAGTAGTAGTGCCCAGTAAATTTTTGTCAAGATTATGAAGTGTATCTTGATTCCTTTTGTTCTATTTTCAGTAAATGGAAGAAATTCGACACATTCTTTTGAAAGAGCCAGGTAAAATACTTTTTAATGTATATACATTTGTAGATGTTATAATGATTTTGAAGGATCTTCTCCTTCTTCATAATGAAAACATTCCACTTTCCAACTGAAGGTGCAGTGTGGCCAATTCAATTGCAGAAGTGTTGTTGAGCATAGTGCCTGTTTTTCAAGCTGTTCTGTTTTGAATCCAAAAGAACAACATGTTGATAATACTGTTATCCTTCTTTATTCCTTAGTGGAGTTTATGAAAGTGATGATTCTGAACTATGTCGTCCCCATTCAGAATTTGTCATTGAAGGTACTTATTTTAACATAAAAATGTATTATCTGTCTTTGCATTGTCAGCATCTATCAAATCTTAAATAAATATTGAAAAGTTTCAGCAATAATATTATGTTTCTCACCTAGGTTTTCTTAGAAGAAAAAAGATTTTCAGGAATAGCAAAAAATTAACAGTAAGTATAGTACACCATTGAGGAAGAATTCCTGTTGGACTTTCTGCTCTTGTTTAAACTTCCCTATTAATAATCTGTATAGTTTGACACACCCTGTCAGCAGCTTTTTGCTTAGATATGTAATATATTTGTTACTTCTTTCCAGGTATCTTCATGGCAGAAGTTCTGGGTTGGTTTAAATGGATCATGTTTGTACTACTACCTACCAAAACACAGATCAATTGGCAAATTAGAAAAGGGCTCTGTAAGTTGATCACTATCATTTCTCATATTACTTTTCCTGTAGCATCTCTTCTGAACAAACACAACTATAAGACTGCTCTGACAGTGCACAGGTGCCATAGGTGACCAACATTTGGTCTGAGATGACTTCAAATTCCCGGGGGGGGGGGGGGGGTGACTCCTATATATAAGAGGACGGGGATGCTCGTCGGAAATTTCAACAATGACCCCTAAAAGGTACCAAAGTCATATCCGGGGTGGGCATGGCAATACATGTTTTTACCCAAGGTACCAACTCAAAAACACTAAATTTAACATTTTGCATATTTTAGTCAATCAAGTGATCAATTGTGTCTATTTATATACGAACAATTTGATGGTCGTGCAATCCGATCTTTGTTTCCAGTATTAAATCGTTGATGGAGGAAAAAATCACCCTTAAAGGTACCAGCTAGGTCTCTAGTAGTCCACTAAAGTCTGGGACACCCTAAAAGGTACCAGATTGCTGATTTTGACCCCTAAAAGGTACGACGAGTATCCCCGTCCATTTAAGGTAGAGAGTCCAAGGGCTCCTTGTTATTCAGGACAGGGCACAGTTTTGGACAACTGCCCTTGTTTTTAAGGTCTACTAACTGTTTGATTCTTGTCTGATAAATTCTAGTCATTGAATCATGGTAATATAATTGGCATACCTCATGTAAATGATTTTCTTGCTTTAGTTCAAAGGCAAACCTCAAAAGATTGTTAATATTGAAGACTGGATTGTACATATCAAGTCAGACGTACACCACACAGACTGCTTCCAACTGTCAGATCACATTAATGGTTAGTATTCATCTACATAATAACTAATGACATCTTGCACTAAATTTGTTGGTACTCTTTCTTTTATTTTAAAAGTTCAATTTTTTCCGTAATTTCCATATTTTTTTCCAAAACAGTCACACTTTGGAGTGCTAATATTGTCCGACTAAAAATACTTATTCACAGGTACTTCATACAAGTTTAGAACAGGTTCTCAATCCGCTGCCTTGATGTGGTATTCGTATTTATCTCAAGCAACGAAGGGCAAAAGCAAGGTAATTTCTACAGTATCTTATGAGGGTGACAGTGGGGTTTAACAGTTAACTGACATTTGGCCTAACAATTAGGAGTTACCGTATTTATTCGAATAAGCGCCTCCCCCGAATAAGCGCCCTCTTTGGACAAAAACAAATTAATAAGCGCCTCCCCCGAATAAGCGCCTCGCACCTCGTTATAGCATACTAATACCAATACTGTTGTAGTAGTATAACATTGATATTATTGATATTAAAAGAAAAGCATACTTTGACAGTTGTGTATGCGTTTCCTCCCGCTGAATAAGCGCCTCCCTCGAATAAGCGCCTCCCCCGAATAAGCGCCTCCCCCGAATAAGCGCCTCCCCCGAATAAGTGCCCCGTTTTAGACGTGAAAAATTTAATAAGCGCCGGGGCGCTTATTCGAGTACATAACGGTAACTTAGAATTGGACCTTTATAGTTTACTGACATTTTACTTTACTATTAAAAATGAGTAGTTAACTGACAATCGGGTACCCACCATTGACACCCTCTCTTATAGCCAATAGGGGCTGTACCCCTGTTTACCTCCCTTCCTTGACACGCCCTTTACAGATATTTAACTCCTTCATGGTGAATTCCAAAATAGAACGCCCAAGATGGCAGAGTTAACAGTAGAATTTGTTTTGGGGATACCGGAAAATTTGATCGTGATTTTTCCTCGTGGCTGAGTTCCATTCTGATTTGAAATTGTTACAGCAAAAATCGTTGCATCGCGACCAGCAAATTTAAAAATTTTGTTTTGATTTTGGGTTTTTCTGAGCCGTCAATCAGTTTGGGGGCGGAGCTTCTTTCAAATCAACCAATCACTGAACGAGTTCGTGAAAGCTCTGCCCCCAAGAATGATGGACTGATCAGAAAAGACCAAAATCTTACCGACGTTGGAGGTCGCGATGCAACGATTTTCGCTGTAAATTTTAAATCTTAAAAGATTTTACAGAACATCGCACACCGAGGTCAAAAAAGCTGCACCCCTGTTTGACCACACCCTCACAATTGTACCTCCTTTTCTTCCTTCTCCACAGATACCACAAAATCTTATCAGTTTTGAGGAGAGTGACGAGACAAACGATACAAGATTATGATCGAGCAACGGTCAGGAATTTAAAGACACTTGTCTTCACAAAGATGACGTGTAGAAGAAAGAAGCTCCAGTCGCATTTTTCTAAAGACAAAGTACACTAGACATGAACTCCTACAAAACATAGTCGATCAACGTGATGCTTGAGAAATGCTTATTGTTGATTCACAATTAGACTACGTAGCCCCGTGGACAAGATAAAGGTCGAGTCTGGTACGGCTTGCTTCCTCAATTTTGATGCCGCGTATAATCTTGAGAGACCATATTTGCAAAGTATGACTTTGCACTGCATCTATGCACACGGAACATTTTGCGCACTTTTACCAATTATTCACTCATTTAGTTTTTGTGCCAAGATTTAGAGAGGGAAATATTGAACCATGTTCCCTTGATTTTCAATTCTCTTCCCTAAAAGATACATTACATTTTTCCTCAATTATTCCATAACTTATTTATATCAGAGAATTTAATATTTTGTTGCATGCATAACTAATGTTTTGTTGTATCGTGAATTTCTTCTTGATCGCCATCACACATCCTATTTGATATTTAATTAGACTATTGCTTATTTCCATGTTGGTCGACAGCGCAGCACGCAAGTGAAAACAAAAAGCTTTCACACCTGTCACGAGAAACAGCATCGGACAAGAGCTCTTATCGCATTTACACCCCAGTGATTTCAATTTGAGACCATCTAGGCAAAATTACAAGAAATGCACGGAAACTTGCCGGTAGCCTTGACCTGAAACCTTAAATCAAAATCATAGGAGTGTAATTTCGAGAGGATCTATTTGTATTGCAAATCGATGCGATAGAAGTATGACACAGCTGTTACGTGCAAATACGCCTAACATGACTGAGTTTGAAAGCTATTGCGATTTCATGAAACAACGTCCTCTACGCCGAAAGTACCCCACGGCTAGGTTCGACATGGCGAACTATACTCTGAATACAAGAGGTTTCTCATTCTCTCTCGGGTTTTCCAGTGCGAGGTGCCTTTCATCGCAGAACCCTTGCGTGAGAATTAGGTATCTTCGGTACCCAGAGAAGATAAATGATGAAAAATAGCATATTCGAACCTCTCAACACCGACCAACATTTATGGGGCATGTACAAGTCATTATTATATGGCTAGATAATTTCCTGAATTCTGATTGGCTAACGCATGGTCTGTATTTTGCCATATCAGGACCGCTGTCCTGGATGAAAAGAAAAAATTGCGTTTGGCAATTGTTTTAGCGGGACTTCTCAAAGCCATATAATAAATAAGTTATTAACCTCGTTTGCTCGGTCTGTATGGGAAAATATCAGACCTCGGTATTTTTGTACAGACCTCGCTGCGCTTGGTCCGTACTGTCAAGACCTCGGTCTGATATTTTCCCATACAGACCTCGCGCTCGGTTAATAACCCTTTAGTATATTAGTAGGAAGATTTATTGCCGACAAGAGTTTAAATTACTTGCGTTGGATCGGAAATTCGGTGCCCCTTAGTAGTCTAGCCCTGTACCAATGGTAATATTTGAATGCAACGCAACGTCAAGCACTTGAAGTAGTGGTCGCGTTGCGAGAGGTTCAAATATATGAAAATTCTGAAGCATCTGACATAGATGTTATAAAACATAAATTATTCAGTGACTTGTCAATTGAATTGAGATGTATTTAGATAGAAGAAAAACAACATTTTCAATCTTATGAAATTTTAATATTTATTTTTAAAAAGAAAACACGATAGTTCTGATCAAACCACTCCACATTCTTTTAGTAATATTCATGTTTGAATGTCATTCAATTTTGCGCTTCTTTGAGAGGCTGAGACAATTGCATTTTTTTAGAAGAAATAAGTAAAGTGGTTGAATCATTTTAGAATAAATTATTGAATCAATGTTTGTCTGTCTTGCACTTATCTGATTTTCGACAAAGCTCTGTAAAACAAGAATAAGATAAGAAATTGACCTCTTGCCTTTTCTTTCTTTCTTTCTTTCTTTCTTTCTTTCTTTCTTTCTTTCTTTCTTTCTTTCTTTCTTTCTTTCTTTCTTTCTTTCTTTCTTTCTTTCTTCTTTCTTTTTCTTTCTTTCTTTCTTTCTTTCTTTCTTTCTTTCTTTCTTTCTTTCTTTCTTTCTTTCTTTCTTTCTTTCTTTCTTTCTTTCTTAGTTTCTTCTTTTTTTTTTTTGAGGGTAGTAGACTTACTTATTTTCATTAGTTCTTCCTTTCGCTCGCTCGTTTAAGATATTTTTTGTTCACTGTCCTTTTTGAGATTGTTTTATTTCGGGGTTTTTTTTTCCCCCCTTCTTCTTCTTTCTTACAAGCCTCATAAATGACAGAAAGTCTGTCGACGCGTATTAATTAATGTCGATTTATATAAGCCATGTATTGCCTGATGATGATCTAACAGATCGAAAACGTTTGCTCAATTTCCAAACACGCAAACATTTATTTTACCATTTTGTATATAGCTATTCTGGGACAATGATCAATACGAAAACAAACTATCGCACTCTTTATTTGCGTGAAATTCCTCCAAATAATTCCGCGACACTGTGACATCCAAATTCCCCGCGTGACGTCATGGACTACAAGAAAGTGACGTTCGTTCAGCAAGTTTAG